>VWZE01012790.1:44985-74709 GCA_013396675.1 Eubucco bourcierii
AGGAGTGGGTGTGCTGGGGCGCGAGGAGTGGGGCCCATGGGCGCGCTGGGGCGCAAAGAGTGGGCGTGCTGGGTCACGAGGAGTGGGCATGCTGGGGCACGAGGAGTGGGCGCGCTGGGGCGCGAGGAGTGGGGCCTGTGGGCATGCTGGGGCGCGAGGAGTGGGGCCCGTGGGCACACTGGTGCATGAGGAGTGGGGCCCGTGGGCGTGCTGGGGCGTGAGGAGTACATTTGCAAACAACTCTACCCCAGTACAGTGGTACTGGTGAGGCCATACCTCAAATCTTGGGGTTCGTTCTTGAGTCCTCACTCCAAGAAGGACATTGAGGGGCTGAGCAGGTCCAGAGAAGGACAATGAAGCTGGGGAAGGGTCTGGAGAACAGAGCTGGGGATGAGCAGCTGAGGGAGCTGGGGGTGTTCAGCCTGGAGAAGAGGAGGCTGAGAAGAGACTTCATTGCTCTCTATAGCTCCCTGAAAGGAGGTTTGAGCCAGGTATAGAATCATAGAATGGGAAGGTTGGAAGGGACCTCAAGGATCAGCCAGTTCCAACCCCCTGCCATAGGCAGGGACACCTCCCACTAGTACAGGTCACTCAAGGCCTCAAAGGTAGTGATGGATCTCTTCTTCCAAGAAACAAGCAATAGAACAAGAGGAAATGGTCTCAGGTTTTGCCAGGGGAGGCTTATGTTGACCATGAGAAACAGTTTCTTATCTAAAAGGGTTGTCAAGGCCTGGCCTGGGCAGCCCAGGGCAGTGGTGCAGTCCCCATGCCTGGAAGGGTTTCAGAGCCACAGAGATGTGGTGCTGAGGGCCACGGTTCAGTGGTGCCCTGGCAGTGCTGGGTTCAGGACTGGACTCAATCTTAAAGGTCTCTTCCAACAGAAGCAATTCTATGATAGCAGCACTAAAGCTGACACAACTGAGTGCTTTCTCTTAATCTAGTGTGAAAGACTTGGAAAGTAAGGAGGAGAGTGGGCAGGAAGGAGGAGGAGGAGGAGGCTGTCACTCAGCAGGCTTCACCCTTGGTTAATGAGCCCTGCTCTGATTGAGACAATAAAGCCTCCTGCTTTGTCATCATTTTGCCTACTGTTCAATCAGTAACCTTTGGGGTGGTGTCTTTTGAGTAGCTGGGGTTGGGCAGGTTCAGTGCCTTCTCCAACTTCTCTTTTTTTCTCTTTCAGTGCAGCTGGAGGAGCTCGACGAGGCCACAGGACCAAAGCTCCCTGTCTGGCCTTGAGGGAGGCTCTCCCTGCTGCTCGCCACCCTTCGTGCTGGAGCACTCAGGCCCCATCAGTGCTTGTTTGTAGAGCTATAGGTGCAAGGTAACTTTCTTCTGAGTGTGGCAGCTTGTGGGTGGAGCACCTGTGGGTGCAGTTGGGTTTGGGGAGGGAGGCTGAGTGACCAGGAGCTGGCAGTGATGGTTTTCTTACCCAGCTCACCCACAGCTGTGTCTGGACTTCACTCTCTCCTTTGCCTGCTGCAGCCACGATAACACAGAAAAATGCTTCCTTGCTCTCTACCCTTGCCATCTCCTGTCTATCCCTGTGGTATGAAATTTACCCACCTGGCAGTCACCTCTGCTGGCACTAACCTTTGTTCTGCTTCCTGATGTGGGCTCTGCTGCCTCTCAGAACACAGCTCCTGGACTTACATAAGTTGCTTTCCCAATGCCTGGCTGGATCCGTGCGGGCAGGTTACGTTATCCAAGCTCTCCCTGGGCTGAGTCACAAACTCTGCACTGACAGGTGCACCTCTGCCAGTGCTGGGCTTTCAGTCTGAAATTTCATCTGTGAGAACAAATAATTACAGAGTGCTCCTAATCTCCTTCTGCTTCTCCCCAAGTAAACATTCCAATCAATTGTGTGCTGCTGGTCTCCCACAGAACCCAGAAAGAGGAGAGGAGGAGCATCTGGATCTCTGGAGGCTTTTCTAGGGCCCTGAGTCCAAAGAGTGGGGTGTAAGGGGTGGGTGAGGTGGTTTAGTGTGGAAAAGAGGAGACTGAGGGATGACCTCATTGCTCCCTATAGCTCCCTGGAAGGAGGCTGCAGTGAGGTGGGGCCTGGCCTCTTCTCCCAGGTAACAAGTGAGAGGATAAGAGGGAAAGGCCTCAAGTTGTGCTAGGGGAGGTTTAGGTTGGACACTAGAAGAACCATTGTGTGGTGAAGTGCCCATCCCTGGAAGGTTTTAAAGGATATTTGGACGAGGAGCTTAGGGCCATGGTCTAACAGTTGTGTAGAGGTTGATGTTGGGGTATGGTTGGACTCAGTGATCTTAAGGTCTTTCCCACCCAGGTGATTCTGCACCCTAAGTTGGCAGATTTCTGCAGTGTTCTTGCTGAGTTAGCAGCCACTTCTGTGCCTCCAGCTGCTCCCTCACAAAGAATAATCCTGGAACTATGACTAACTTTTCTGTTCTTGCTGTGTGAAGTAAGAGATGAGGAGGTTAAGAAATAAAACTGGGCTTGAACTTTTCTCCCTGACTCTGGCAGTGCATATGCAAATGTGCTGGGAAAGGTTAGTAAAGCTTTAGTAACCATCCTGGGGAGTTGGTAGGACTCTCTGTGGTGCTGGTAAGTAGGCCAGATCTTGCTGCATGGCTCCTTGTGAAATGCATTCTCTTGCCTTGCTTTCGTGGGTCGTGGCTGGCATCTCTCCTAACTCCCTGCTTTGGAGGAACTGGTTGATAAAAAGCCTGCAGGGATTGTGCAAGGCCTGGTTGTGCAACAGGGCTGGATGCAGAACTGAACTGGGAAGAAAAATCCTGGCTCAAGTGTCCTTGGGCTCCCCAGTTCAAGTGAGACAGGGAACTACTGGAGAGTGTCCAGCAGAGGCTGTGAGGGTGCTGAGGGGACTGCAAGGAAAGACTGAGAGCCCTGGGGCTGTTTAGCCTGGAGAAGAGCAGGCTGAATGTTTATAAATATCTGAAAGGTGGGAGGCAAGAGGAAGGGGCCAGGCTCTTTCAGAGGTGTCCTGTGGTAGGACAAGAGGCACCAGGCATAAACTGGAAGCCAGGAGGTTCTCTCTGAAGAGGAGAAACTTTTGGTGCGAGAGTGCTGGAGCCCTGGAGCAGGCTGCTCAGAGAGGTTGTGGAGTCTTCTCTAGAAACTTTCAAGACTCATCTGGACACATTCCTGTGTGACCTGCCCTGGGTGGTCCTGCTTTGCAGAGGGGGTGGACTCCAACTCTGGAGATCCCTTCTAACCCCTACTGTTCTATGACCCTCTGCTTATGTTGACTGGAGTGGGAGTGTGAAGCTGGAGAGCTGCAGTCTCCACAACTTGGGGTCAGCCTTTCAGCCTGTGGCCCTGCCTTGTCCCTTTCTGACACAAAGATGTCTACTTTGTCTTCTGGTTTGATGTGTGCTCTGCTGGTGCAGGGGCTGTGAGTGGCTGCATACCACTGGGCAGGGTCATTGCCTGTGTTTCACAGGTGCCCAGAGGAGTGAAGCACAACTCAGGTGGCCTTACCCAGGAAGGTCATGGAGGGACTGCTCACACCTCTAGCAGGGCAGAGGTGAAGCCTGGCTCTGGGAGCAGGTCACAACCCTTGCTGAGTTGCACACACCCTAAGGATGGAGCAGCAACACTGCCTTCCCTTACAGCAATGCAGGAGATGGGCTTGTGATGCCTGAAGAGCTCTCACATCCTCAGAGGAAAGCTACCATGTAAATACAAAATGTCCCAGTTCCATGCCAGCATGGTTTGGTCTTCTGCAAGTAAATAAATCCCCTAAACAATCCTGACTGGAGCTCTTCACAGCTCCTAAACCTTGCAGATACCTTTAACCATGTGCCCTGATGCTGTTCTAGCTGTGAATTTTGAAGCAAACTTCCCAAACAGGAACAGCATTGGAGGGTTTTACTGTCCAGGCTCTTCCTAGTAGAAAAGGTCACAGTCTATTGCCACCAGCTGCCTCCCTGTAGAGGCTGCAGGCAAAGACACCCCAACCCTTAACAAAGGCAGGCATGGGATGGACAAACTGTTTGCCTGGTGTGAGGCTTGCTTGGAGGAGGGTGGCAGTCACTGAGCTTCCACCTGTAGCTGCCTTGGGGACAACACTTGAAGAGGAGGCTGCTCAAAAAAAATACCGTATTGGCCTCTTGAGCTTCAAACCTCTTCAGCAGTTCCTGAACCATGCAGCTCCACATGCCTGAGTGCCTTGCTCCTGAGAGTTTGCAGCACAGCCCAGTGAGCAGTCAGCTTGGCTAAGTAGTGCTTAGGGGTGGCCTAAGTACAAGCAGTCAGCTTAGCTAAGTAGTGTGGCAAAAGGGGGGGCCTAAAACTCCTGCAGTCTTGTCCCAACTCCAACATTGGGCTGCTTCTGGCTTTGACAAGGCAGTGGCTTAGCTGGGAGAAAAACTTTCTGATGGTGAGGCCTAAAAAGTGGTGGGGAATGGAGTTAACCCCAGCTGGCAGCTGGTGAGCAGTGGTGCTCCTCAGGGCTCAGTGCTGGGTCCAGTTCTCTTTAATCTCTCTGTCAGTGATCTGGGTGAGGGGATCCAGGCACCCTCAGGCAGACTGCAGATGACACCAGGCTGGACAGCAGTGTTGATGATCTGGAGGGTAGATGCTTCACAGGCCAAGTGTTGGGTCCTGCACCTGGGTCACAACAACCCCAGGTAGGCTCCAGGCAGAATGCCTGGAAACTGCCCAGTGGGAAGGGACCAGGGGGTGCTGGTCAGCAGTGGCTGAAGAGCAGCAATGTGCCCACGTGCCCACGAGGGTCACCAGCATCCTGGCCTGCATCAGCAAGAGTGTGGTGAGCAGGTCCAGGATGGGGATTGCACTGAGCAGTGGTGAGGCCACATTTCACTTACTGGCTTAAGTTTTGGGCTCCTCACTCCAAGAAGGGCACTGAGGGCTGGAGCAGGGCCAGAGAAGGGCAACAGAGCTGGGGAAGGGTCTGGAGAACAGGGCTGAGGGGAACTGGGGGTGTTCAGCCTGGAGAAGAGGAGGCTGAGGGGAGACCTCATTGCTCTCTACAACTCCCTGAGAGGAGGTTGGAGCCAGGTGGGGATTGGTCCTTTATCCCAAGGAACAAGCAACAGGATGAGTAAATGGCCTCAGGTTGCTCCAGGGAAGGTTTAGGTTGGACAGGAGGAACAATTTATTTCCCCAAAAGTTTACAATCCCTGGCCCAGGCTGCCCAGGGCAGTGGTGGAGTCCCCATCCCTGGAGGGGTTGCAAAGCTGTGTAGATGTGGTGCTGAGGGCCGTGGTTCAGTGGTGCCCTGGCAGTGCTGGGTTCAAGGTTGGGCTCCAGGATCTGAGAGGTCTTTTCCATGCCTAATGACTCTGCAGTCTCTGAGTATCAGCAGTGCTGAGACCTTTGTTCCTGTGTGATGGTTTGGGAGTTCCCTGCCACCCCCCACAATGAAATCACTCAGACTAGACTCAGCAGGCTGGAAGTTAAGGCATGAAGCTGTATTTACAGCTTAGCACAGTTTACAAGCAGATAGATGCAGTTACATACAAGTTCAAAGTAATACAGGAACACAAAATCCCTCCCAAAACAGACTGCCAGGAGGCTCCCAATCCAAACCTCCTTCCCCTCCCTTCAGCAATAACCAGATCAATCCCTGTGCATCTCACATGATAAATCTGGAGAGACCTGAGGTGAGATGTCAAAAAGACAAGAAGGAGATTAGGGGCAATAAAAGCTTAGGTAGGATTAGAGTTAAGGCAGATGCCACCACATAGACCACCAGAGAGAAGGAGCAGAACAACTGAGCAGTGTGTGTCTTATCTACCTTTTGACTAGTTGCATTTCTCAGCAGAAGAATGAATGATAGAAGTTACTGTTGGATTTCTTTTTCCTTTCTTCTCCCAACTAAGGATTTAATTTCTCTCAGTAAAATACTCCAATTAGCCTCAAATCAGCACAGTTCCCCATTCAGCTGGTGCTTGGAGGCCCAGACACTGGCCCTGTCCCTCCTCAGAGCAGGGTTAGTCAGCAGGAGGTTCACTTTACCTACCCTTTTCAGGTTCTCTTTGTGCTCTGATCCTGCACTCTTGTTTTTCTGGGCTGGGAAGGGAGTTGTCCAGGTGCCTAAGCTGGGGACATCCCCACAAACTGGTTTGAAGCCTTTTGTCTGGTAAGCTGAAGTGTGCAAATTCAGTACCTCTGGGTTGCTCTGAGGCAGCTTAGCAGATTGGAATTCATTTTTGTGTTGGGTAATGCTCTAACTCCTTTGGTTCTGTGTCCTGGGATCCTGCAGAGCCCCACCTTGGTGCACCCCTAGGGCAGGGCTGTTTTCTGCCTTGAGGAAACTCTTCTCTCCCTACTACTTGCTGCCTTGCTTTTTTACAACTGCTCTGCTGTCCTGTCCTTGAATGGGACCAGAAGCCAGCCCATTGTCCCAAAGGCAGCTCAACTGTGCTGCATTTCCAGCTCCAGCCCCAGTGCTGTGCTCTCCACATCTCTCTCATCCCTAAAATAGAAGCTCTGCTGATGTCTGAGCTCTGTGTCAAGGTCTGGCTAGCAGAGACCTTGCTCAGAGTCATTTGTTCTGTTTGACCAGAAACCAGCTTTGGGTTGGGCCTGTGTTGAGGTGCTTGAGGTGCTGCTGCAGCCAAGTTCCTCCTTTAGATTGGGGGTTCTGAGGTGCTGGAAGCAGCAGGAGGCCTATGGACAGTCACTTCCCCATCATTGTGTGGTAGAGAGACTCTGCACATTTCCACTTCTCCTTCCTAACTGGAGGTTGTGGGATGTGCTGGTTTGCTTTTTTTTTTTTTTTTAATATGTGTTAAAGTGATATGGAAGTGACTGCATCACCTGGGCAGGCTGCAGAGCTGGGCAGAGGGAGCCTCCTGAAGGTCAGCAAGGGCAAGGGCAAGGTCCTGGCCCTGGGCAGGAACAACCTCCTGCAGCAGGGCAGCTGAGAGGGGAGCTGCTGGGAAGCAGCTGCAAGGAGAAGGAGCTGAGAGTGCTGGGGGATAACAAGTTCCCATGGAGCAGCAATGTGCCCTGGGGGGCATGAAGGAAAGAAGAGGGTGGGCAGCAGGGCAAGGGAGGTTCTGCTTCCACTGTACTCTGCCCTAGGGAGGCCACATCTGGAGTGCTGGGTCCAGCTCTGGCTCCCCAGCTGCAGAGAGACAGAGAACTGCTGGAGAGAGTCCAGGGCAGGCTGCAGAGCTGCTGAGGGGCCTGGAGCAGCTCTGGCAGGAGCAAAGGCTGAGAGCCCTGGGGCTGAGAGCCTGCACAAGAGCAGCCCCAGAGGGCAGCTGAGCAATGCTCAGCAAGAGCTAAAGGAGCTGTGGGGAGCAAGAGCCTGGGGCCAGACTCTTGTGAGTGGTGCCCAGGGACAGGCCAAGGGGCAGCAAGGGGCACAAAGTGGCAGGCAGGAGGTTGGATGTGAAGAGGAGGAGAAAGTTGTTTGTTGTGAGGGTGCTGGAGGCCTGGAGCAGGCTGCCCAGAGAGGCTGTGGAGTGTCCTTGTGTGGAGAGCTTCCAACCCCCCTGGGCACTGTGCTGCTGGGCAAGCTGCTGTGGGTGCCCTGCTGGAGCAGTGGGGCAGGACTGGATGATCTCCAGAGGTCCCTTCCAAGCCCACCCTGCTGGGGCTCTGTGAGGTGCTGTAGCAGTGAAGCCTCCACACAGTCATATCACTGTTAGGTGCTGGTGGGAGCCAGCCCTGGGTCACTGCTCCTTATCACCCCGAGGAGGCTTTACCAGCACTGATGTGGCTGCTCAAGCCAAGGCTGATGAGGTGAGGAAGCCTTGGGGCTTCCTTCCCTCCCCAGGAGCCCTGGAACTTACCTACAGGGTGAGGCCACCCAAAGCAGGGAGCCTGTGTGGAGCAGAGCAGGCATGGCCACTTGTCTGGTCCCTCACTGAGGGCAGGTGGGTCTCTGGGTGGCAGTGCCATGTGAAAGGCTGATCCAGTGGCCAAGGAGGGCACCGTGAGAGAACCTGGAGCTCAGCACCAGTTTCAGTACTCTCCTGGTTTGGAGAGGACCACTTTTCCTGCCAGGTATTTTACTGAAAAAAAGGAGGGGCAGGGGAAAAGCTGAGTTGAGAGTAGTTAGAGACTGGCACAGGCTGCTGCCAGCTGGATTCCTCCTGCTGGGTTGCATTCATAGCTGCAGAGGTATGAGAGAAGATGTGGTTTTGCCCCAAGATGTGTTTTGTCCTGGCTTAGTCTCTCAGGCAGGAGGTTCTCTGCAGTGGGATTCAGAGGCCAGGCACAGTCATGCCCCCTGCAGCCCTGCTCTGCTGCTGACCCTTCCTCCTGGGCTGGTGCCCATGGGGCTTCTCTTCCTGGCACCCATCTCGTGCCTTCAGTGGGTGAGAGGCAAACCCTTGGCTGGTCACAGGACTACTTCCTGTTTGTGAGAAACCTCTTCTCTCTTCCTTCTCCTCTGCCACCACCTCCAGGGACCTTGCCACAGCCTCTTTTGCTGCTGCTATCTGCACGAGCTCTTGAGGAGTGGTTTCCTTCTCCTCTTCCCAGGTGTTTCAGTTGGGTTTGAAGTTTGTTTCTATTTATTCCACTCTCGTTTCTCCAGCTTGGGCTTTCCCTGTGCTTTGGCTGCTCACTTCCATGCTGTGTCTTCCCTTCTTTCCTGGAGCTGTCTTCCAGGGCTGTGCCACTGGAAATAACTGGTTTAGAACTCTGGGGTTGGTAAGGTTTGTTTTTTCAAGGCTGCTTCTTCTGGAGGCTGATCATGTCCCTGATCTGTGTTTTGCCATGGTGCTGTGTAAGGGTGGTCAGCACAAGAGAAAAAATGAGCTTCAGGGCAGACCAGGCCTGTGCTGGGGAGGGGGATCTGGTCATGGACAGCTCAGCAATTCAGGTTGGTACCTCTCAGTTGGAAGGGTGTCTGTGACAGATCATGAGGGTCAGTGGGCAAGGGTTGGGACAATAGGATTGATCCAGGCTGGGGATGAAGGGCTGGGGAACAGCCCTGTGGAGGAGGACTTCAGGGTGCTGGGAGGTGCAAAACCGGACAGGAGCCAGCACTGAGTGCTGCCAGCCCAGCCCCAGCCTGCCCTGGGCTGATCCCCAGCAGGGTGGGCAGCAGGGGCAGGGAGGGGATTCTGCCCCTCCAATGTGCTCTGCTGAGACCTCCCTGCAGTGTTGGGGCAGCTCTGGAGAGCTCAGCACAGACAGGGACCTGCTGGAGCAGGGCCAGAGGAGGGCACAGCAGTGCTGGCAGGGCTGGAAGGGCTCTGCTGGGAGAGTTGGAGGTGTTCAGCCTGGAGAGGAGAAGGCTCCAGGGAGACCTTCTGGTGGCCTTGCAGGGCTGAAAGGGAGATCAGAAAGCTGGGGACAGAGTTTTTGTCAGGGGATGTTGTGCCAGGCCAAGGGGGGATGGTTTGGACTGACAGAGGGAGATTGAGAGTGGAGAGAAGGGAGAAATGTTTGAGCCTGAGGGTGGGCAGAGCCTGTGCCAGGCTGCCCAGAGAGGTGAGAGCTGCCCCATGGCTGGCACCACTGCAGGGCAGGTTGGTTGTGGCTGTGAGCAGCCTGTTCTGGTTTGGGCTGTGCCTGCTGGCTGCAGGGGTTGGGCTGGATGGCCTGGGAAGGTCTCTGCCCCCCAGTCTGTGAGTGTTATCTTGTGGTCCTGCTGCCACCCCCAGCAGTGGGACCGTGGCAGCTGCTTCCCTCAGTGTAGTAATGCCACTTGTGTGCCAAGTCAGGGACACCAGGGTCATCATGTGCCCTGCCAAGGCAGCTCTGCCACCAGTGCCCCTGTCCTGGTGTGGCTGTGCAGGGCTTTTGCTGGGAGGCTGAGCTGCAGAAGCCCAGGCAGAAAGAACCAGCAGCAGGTCTGGCTGGGTGCTACTGTCAGCTGCAGAGGATTCCCCTGTCCCAAAAACCTGCAGCCACTTCTTGAGTGGGTGCCCTTGCTGGGTGTGAGGGCTGGCACAGGGGAGCTGGGCACTCTAGTGCCTGTGGTGGTGCTGTGTGATGAGCTCATGCCTGCAGCCATGGTTTGGCTTCAGACTGACTACCTGGTGGCCCTGCTGGCATTTTGCTGAGAGCTGGGGAGCTTTGGCTGTCTGTGTCCTGCTGAGCTCCCTGCAAATGGTGCCTGGCGCTGCAGTAAGGGTGGGAGGGACAGTGCCAAATGGGATTGCAGCTGTTTAGAGAATCATAGAATTGTATCATTGTTTAGGTTGGAGAAGGCCTCTGAGATCCTCCAGTCCAATATCAACCCAGCACCACCATGTCCCACAGTGCCATGGCCACACATTGCTTCAACACCTCCAGGCATGGGGACTCCACTACCTCCCTGGGCACCTCCTTCCAATCCCTGACCACTCTTGCTGCAAACAAATTGTTCCTTATCTCCAACCTAACCCTGCCCTGGCACAATTTCCGACCATTTCCTCTCCTTCTATCACCTGAGATTAGGGAGCAGAGCCCAACCCCCACCTGGCTCCAGCCTCCTTGCAGGGAGCTGCAGAAAGCAATGAGGTCTCTCCTCAGCCTCCTCTTCTCCAGGCTGAACAACCACAGGTCCCTCAGCTGCTCCTCCCCAGCCCTGTTCTCCAGAGCCTTCCCCAGTGTTTCTGATCCTATCATTTCATCCTGTGCTTGTGTCCCTTTATCCCAGCACAGCTGTTTGTGTGGCAGAGCAGAGCTGCTGCCTGCAGCTCCTTCCTTTCTCTGCAGCTGTCCAAAGGCTGCTGCTGCTTGGCTCCTGTTGGGAAATCAGACTCAGGGGCTCAGGGGCATGGGAGATAGGGGTGCTGCCATGTGCCAGGGCAGGCAGGGTCCAGAGGGCACAGCAGGACTTGTGTGTATCACTGGGTGGGTGTGGAGGGAGCTGAGCTCAGGAGGTGCTTGGTGCTGCTCAGCTGGAGCCTGGGGACTGGGTGCTGGGAGGGAGGTGGGAGCAGTCAGCAGGCCTGGGCTCTGCTGGCTCAGCAGGTCCTCCTTCTCCTTTCCTCTCGTGTCAGCTGGGCTTGGGCACTCATTTTTGGGGCAAAAGTCACAGGCTGCAGACCTGACTTGGGAGCAGGAAGCCAAGTTGTCCTGAAATAGTATCATAGAATGCATGGGGTTGGAGGGAACCCTCAAAGGTCACCTTGTCCAACCCTCTGCAGTCAGCAGGGACACCTCCAACTGCATCAGGCTGCCCAGGGCCCTGCCAGGTTTGACTTTTAATGTCTCCAGGGCTGAATTCTCCACCACTTACCTGGGCAGCCTGTTCCAGTGTCTCACCACCCTCATTGTGCAGAGCTTCCTCCTGATGTCCAACCTAAATCTGCCCTTCTCCAGTTCCAAACCATTGCCCTCCTATGCCCCCAGGCCCTCCTAAACAGTCCCTCCTCAGCCTTCCTGTAGGTCCCCTTCGGATATTGAAGTGCAGCTCTAAGATTCCCTGGAGCTTTCTGTTGTCCAGGCTGAGCAGCCCCAGCTCTCCCAGCATCACCCCACAGGGGAGGTTCTGCAGCCCTCTGATCATCTTGGTGGCCTCCTGGACCTGCTCCAGCAGTTCCATGTCCCATGACCATGGAGCCCTTCACCAGAGTTAAGGCAAAGTTAAGTCTGTGGTCCCATCACTGGAGAACCCCTCTTGCCTCCAGGGTTAGAGGGCACTGTGTAACCTTTGTAGAGTCCCAGACTGGTCTGGGTGGAAGGCACCTTTCAAGCTCATCCCATCCAACCCCCTGCAGTCAGCAGGGACATCCCCAGCTACAGCAGGTTGCTTGCAGTCCCTAACAAGCTGACCTGGAAGGATTCCAGGGATGGGGCATCTCCTATCTGCTGGACTGCTCTCCAGCCTGGATAGATGCTGGGATTGCCCCAACCCAGCTGGATGAGCTTCACACAGCCTCACTACTCCAGCTTGCCCAGGTCCCTCTGATGGCTCCTGCCCTGCTGGTGTGTCAGCTGCTCCACACAGCTTGCTGTCATCTGCAGCTTATGCTGTGGAGCCTTGTGGATGAAGAGAGGAGAGCAGGCTCTGGCCATGCAGCAGAGCCTAAGCCTCCAGCAGTGGTGCTTTTGGAGTCATAGAATCAGCCAGGTTGGAAGAGAGCTCCAAGCTCACCCAGCCCCAGCCAATCAACCAGACCATGGCACTAAGTGCCCCATCCAGGCTTTGCTTGAACACCCCCGGGGATGGGCACTCCACCACCTCCCTGGGCAGCCCATTCCAGTGCCAATCACTCTGCAACAACTTCCTCCTAACATCCAGCCTGAACCTGCCCTGGCACAGCTTGAGGCAGTGTTCCCTCCTTCTGTTGCTGGTTGCCTGGGAGAAGAGCCCAACCCCACCTGGCTACAACTACCTGAAGGGAGGTTGTAGCCAGCAGTGAGCTCTACCCTGAGTCTCCTCAGGTGCAGGCTGCAGGCCCCCAGCTCCCTCAGCCTCTCCTCACAGGGCTGTGCTCCAGGCCCCTCTTCCCTCTGCCTGGGGCTGTGGGCAGTGAGTGGGTGGTGGTTCAGCTGTTCCTGCAGCTGCAGGGTTCTCCTTTGAAGTCCTGCAGAGCCTGAGGGTGGTGAAGGCCAGGAGATAGCATGGCCTCTTCCCCCACATCTGCCCATGCTGCATTCCTGGGAGCTTCCTTCCTGAGGGTACCTCTCTCCAAGGCATCTCTGCTTGGGTGAGCAGACCACCTCTGGAGGCTTGGAAAAGCCAACCCCCTGCAGCTGCTGCTTGTCCCCTTGCTCCAGAAGGGCAGAGGCACTGCTGATGTGGACTTGCTGCTGCAGACACAGCCCTCCCCTTGCAGATGAGCTCAGCAGCTCTTGCCCTTGCTCTGTGTCAGGGCAGGTGGTGAAGATCCACATCTGAGCTACCTGGAACTAGGGTTGGGGCAGGGGTTGCTGTTGGGCCAGGTGCACACAGCCTCTGTGTCCCATCTTGGGCTGGCTGCCACTCACCAAAGACATGCTGAGCTTAGACCCTCACCCCTGTGGTGTTTGTTGCTGTGCCCTGTGTTAGGAGGCTTTCCTTGGGCTTGGTGCTGGGAGTGGTGCATTCGGTGCAGCTCCTGCCCCAAACCAGCTCAGTGTGGGCTCCATCAGCCTTGGAGTTTTCATGGCTTCCTCTGAGCAAAGGTTTGGCATTGCCTCACCTGCAGGGCTGACCAAGTGGGTGAAGGAGGGACCACTGCTGAGGACAGACAGACTAACGTGGTCATTGCTGCCCTGTAGGAGTGGAAGTGGCCTCCCTGCTGTAGTGTGAGCAAGGGAAGCTGGCACTGGACAGAATGCACCCTGCAGTGTTGCAGATGCTTGTGCAGGCAGCCTCCTGCCTGCCCTTGGGGGCAGCAGAAGAGCTGAGGCTGCCTGAGGAATCAATCATTGACCAGCAGCCCTCAGGGCTTCTGTGCCCCGAGACAGGAGCAAGCACCCAGGAACCAAAGCCATGTGTGAGAGGGACATTTGCTGGCAGCTTTTGGCTGAGACCCAGACGTGAGCTGGGGTGGCAGTGGGGAGGAGAAGAGCTTCCAATTAAAGCTTCTGGGGATCCACCAGGAGTGAAGGCAAGAAATGAGCAACATTTCCCCCACCCTCACCCCCTCTGTGCATTCCTTTGGTGTCTGTTGCTGGACCAGCTCCTTGGAATTGAATGAGGAGGAGAAAAGGTCCCTGCTGGGAGCTGTGCCTTTTTGGCAGCTGAGCTCTGGTTGTTGGGAGGCTTTCACCAACAGTTTAGTCTACAGCTGTACAGAAATAGCACCCAGCTCTTGCTTGGCACAGACACCCAGTGGGGAAAGGCTGTCTGCAAGGAAAGGAGGACAGGGTGACCTGCCTGCTGGAGTGGAGTGGTCACCTTGCTCCTCTGCAGTCACATCACTCACATTTTTCTTCCAACCCCCTGCTTAGTGTCATCTCTGGAAGCTTTGCAGTGGTGTTTTAGTGCCCTCCATAGCACAGGCACTTGCCAAGCTCTGAATCAATATAACAGTAGCCAGGAGCCCACTCCTGATTGCTGCCATGTGGCTGTGGACTTCTTGCTGCACAGGGCTGGTGACCTGTGGCAGAGCAGTTGGTGTGCTCTGGAGCTGGGCTTTTGTGGGGGGGGTGACAACAAGGGAGGATTCCTTGCTGAAGACCTCTGTAGCACTCCTTCAGCATCACTTTCCCTTGTTCCTGACTGCATCAGCAGAGCTTTCAGCTTCAGCCAGTCCAGGCACAGCTTGGAGTTGGAGGCAGAGGAGGTTCCATGTGAACCTGAGGAGGAATTTTTTTCCCTGTGAGGGTGACAGAGCACTGGCACAGGCTGCCCAGGGTGGTTGTGGAGTCTCCCTCTCTGGAGATGAATTCAAGAACCATCTGGATGTGTTCCTGTGTGATCTGGTATAGGAGATCCTGCCCTGGCAGGGGGGCTGGACCAGATGATTTTTGAGGTCCATTCCAGCCCTTGACATTCTTTGATTGCCTGCTTCTCTTTCAGCCCCCAGAGCAAATCACACAGGAATGCATCCAGATGGTTCTTGAACTGGCTGGGAGCTGTTCCCCAGCAGACACAGCTCTGCTGCAGAGGTTAACTCCCCTCCTGGCTCAGGTATGAGCTGTGTCCTCTGTCTCTAGTGGCAGCTCTGAGTCACTTTCTGTGCAGGTCCATAGTCTCCTGGCTTGGCAGGATGCCCAAGTAGAAGAAGAGAGTCACTTTGCCCTTCCAGATGGAGTTTTGAGCTCATTATCTGTTTGCTTGGGCAGAGGGCAGCCCTGTGTGTTGGGGAGATAATCTGGGCATCTACACTGGGGTCAGAGCAGCAGGAGGGAAGGAGCAGTGATGGGAGGCTTCCCAGGCAAGGGCAAGGGCCTTAGGGCTCCTTGAGTACTTTGGGGCTGGCTGCTTGTCCTTGCATCTCCAGGGACTCTGGGTATGGCCCTTGGCAAGTCCCAGGTCACTTAAGCTCTGCCTTGGCAAGTGGAAAGGAGCAATTGAAGGAGACAGAAGTGCAGGGGGAAGCCAGAGGCCCCCACAGAGGGGGGTGGGAACTCAGAACTCTCTGTCAGTGGTGGTGTTTTGACCTGATGTGGAGATGCCCTCAGATGCTCTGTGGACAGGACCCTGGGAGCAGGATAAGCACAGGAGCAGGCCCTGGGCAGCCTGTCACCTCGTGGGGAGGAGGCAGAAAGCCCCAGGTGTGGGGGGACACACTGGAAGAGTGAGATCTTCCCCCACTGCCAGCCCAGGGGCTGTGTGGTGATAAGGGCTGGCAGGGAGTCCCTGCTGGGTTTGGATGGGGCACGAGCAGGAGCCATGCTGGGCTCCCTGCCTGCAACTGGCACTGCTCTGATGGTGCTGGCAAAGGGAGAGCAGAAATCACTTCTGGGGTGCAGAGGGAAGGAAAGGGCTTGGTGGGTCAGGGAGATACCTTGGGACACAAAAGGATCTCACAGAACCACCTGGTTGGATAAGACCTTAAGGACACTGAGTCCAACAATAACCTAACTACACAACTCAGCCCATGGCCCTAAGCTCCTCCAGACAGCTTTGAAACCCCACCAGGAATGGGGACTCCACCACTGCCCCTGGGCCAGTGCTTGATGACCTTCTCTGTGAAGAAATCCTTCCTGATATCTAACCTAAACCTCCTCTGCTGCAGCTTGAGACCATATCCTCTCCTCCTATCACTTGGTACTGGGGAGAGGAGACCAACTCCCACCTCACTCCAACCTCCTTTCAGGGAGTTGCAGAGAGCCAGAAGGTCTGCCCTTAGCCTCCTCTTTTTGCCCCAGCTCCCTCAGCTGCTCCTCCCCAGCCCTGTTCTCCAGACCCTTCCCCAGCTTTGTTGCCCATCTCTAGACCTGCTCCAGCCCTTCAGTGTCCCTCATCACAGTCTCACAGTCTCACCAAGGTTGGAAGAGACCTCAAAGCTCATCAAGTCCAACCCATCCCCACAGCCCCCCAGACCAGACCATGGCACCAAGTGCCACGTCCAAACCTGCCTTGAACACCTCCAGGGACGCTGACTCCACCACCTCCCTGGGCAGCCCATTCCAGCAGGCAATGACTCTCTCAGGCAAGAACTTTCTCCTCACCTCCAGCCTAAACTTCTCCTGGCACAGCTTCAGACTGTGTCCTCTTGTTCTGCTGCTGCTTGCCTGAGAGAAGAAAGCAACCTCCTCCTGGCTACAAGCACCCTTCAGGTAGCTGGAGACAGCAAGAAGGTCTCCCCTGAGCCTCCTCTTCTCCAGGCTAACCAATCCCAGCTCCCTCAGCCTCTCTCCATAGGGCTGTGCTCCAGGCCTCTCCCCAGCCTCTGTTGCCCTTCTCTGGACACACTCAAGCACCTCAATGTCCTTCTTCAATGGAGGGGCCCAGAACTGGACACAGGACTCAAGGTGTGGCCTAAGCAGTGCAGAGTGCAGGGGGAGAATGAGCTCCCTGCTCCTGCTGGCCACACTCTTGCTGCTGCAGGCCAGGATGCCATTGGCCTTCTTGGCCACCTGGGCACACTGCTGGCTCCTGTTCAGGTGGGTGTCAATCAGCACCCCCAGATCCCTTTCTGTTTGGCTGCTCTCCAGCCACTGCCACCCCAGCCTGTAGCTCTGCATGGGGTTGTTGTGGCCAAAGTGCAGCACCTGGCACTTGGATTTGTTGAGCTCCATCCCATGCCCTCTTGAAGCGAGGGGCCCTAAACTGGACCCGGTACTTGAGGTGTGGCCCCAGCAGTGCCCAGTCCAGGGACACAGTCACTTCCCAGGAGCTCTGTGGTGCAGAGCCTCTCTCCAAAGAGCTGCTGAGTTCCCTTCTGCTCTGAGCACTGAGGGTGTGCAGGGGGAAGCAGACTGAGCAGTGCCTGCTTCTGTTGCCTGGCACCGTGCAGCTGCTGGGGCTGACTCCTTTGTCCTTGCTCACAGTGCCTCTGACCACCATGGGGGATGCCATGGAAGCCAGCCCAGCCCAGCAGGACTCCCTGGTCAGCATGACAGATGTGTTCCTCATCTCACTCATCGTTGGCCTCTTCACTTACTGGTTGTTCTTCCGCAAGAAAAAGGAGGACCTCCCAGAGCTGCCCAAGATGCAGGCAGTGTAAGTACCAACTCCTGGGCAGGGTGGTGGGGACTGGAGCTTCCTGCTCATGGAATCAGAGTGGGTTGGTTTGGAAGGGACCTCCACAGCTCCTCCAGTCCAACCCCCTGCACTCAGCAGGGACATCCTCCACCACAGCAGGTTGCTCACAGCCCTGCCCAGCCTCACCTTGAATATCTCCAGGGGTGAGGCCTCAATTCCCTCCCTGGGCAACCTGCTGCAGTGTTCCAGCAGCCTCCTGTTGCACAACTTGTTCCTCACAGCCAATCTCCATCTGCTCTGCTCTCATTTCAAACCACTGCCCCTGGTGCTGTCCCTGCAGGCCTTTGGGCACAGTCCCTTTGCAGCCTGCTTGGAGCCCCTTCAGGTGCTGGCAGGCAGCTCTAAGTTCTCCCTGGAGTCATCTCTTCTCCAGGCTGTGAGCAGCCACAACTATTCCAGCCTGTCCCCACAGCAGAGGTGCTCCAGCCTCTGATCACCTTTGTGACCTCCTCTAGACCCACTCCATGAGGTCCATGTCCTTCCTGTGTTGAGGCCTCCAGATCTGGCCCCATCCCTGCAGCTGAGGTCTCCCCAGAGCAGAGCAGAGGGGCAGGATTCCCTCTCTCCATCTCTGCCCACACTGCTTTGGCAGCAGCCCAGGCTGCCATTGCCCTGCTGGGCTGGCAGTGCCCATTGCTGGCTCCTGTGCAACCAGCAGCACCCCCAAGCCCTTTCCCCAGGGCTGCTCTCAATCTCATCAGCCCCCAGCCTGGACTGGTGCTGAGGATTGTTCTGACCCAGATGCAGGAGCCTACACTTGGTCTTGTTGAACCTCATGAGTTTCACCTGTGCCCATCTCTCCAGCTTGTCCCTGGTGCCTCCTTGGCTTATAGGAGGTCTCCAAGTAGGGCACTTGATCCCAAAGTGCATTTCTGTCCCCTCACGTTTCTGTCTCATGTCCACCAGGCTGTGCAGAAGGCCCTGGTGTGGAGCCAGGCTGCAGTTCTGCCTTAGCCCAGCGTGTGGCCCACAGCAGAGCTTCCCCTTCCCCACAGAGCCTCTGCCTGTGCTTCAGAACTCTTCAGGATTGCCTGGGCTGCTCTCTGCATTTTCTGATTTGAGAGGAATCTGGAGAAAGGTGGGCAGGCTCCTGAGCAGGATTCCTCTTGGGAATCTTTATCTACCTTTAGCTTATGAAAGAAGAAATAGTCTTGAGGGGCTGGGATGTAGCTGCTTGACAGATCTTGTGCAACTTGCTTGGCCTCAATGCCACATTACCACAGCAGCATGAGACTGGATCTGGAGAGGGAGAGGTCCTTGTTCCACCCTGGCTTCTGCAAAGGGCTTAGGGCCAGGAGCAGGTTGTGTCAGTGGAGATCTGGGTGCATTTAGTTCCTTGGCTTGGTCACACCCCAAACCTAACATCAATCTTCTGCTGGACTCTTTAGCTCAATCCATTTACTTTTAGAGCATTGGTGAGGGGCTTGAAATCCCCTAAAATGAAACCCTCAGGAGGGGTCTGAAGCCTCCTGAAATGAAACCCTCAGGAGGGGTCTGAAGCCTCCTGAAATGAAGCCTAAGGAAGGGTTTGAAGCCTCCTGAAATGAGGCCTAAGGAAGGGTTTGAAGCCTCCTGAAATGAAGCCTAAGGAAGGGTTTGAAGCCTCCTGAAATGAAGCCTAAAGAGGGGTCTGAAGCCTCCTGAAATGAAACCCTAGGAGGGGCTTGAAACCCTCTGAAATGAACCCCTGAAGGGGAGTGGTGTGGGGGTGGGTTTGAAGGCACTGGAGTGGAGACCAAAGGTCTCCTGGATCTGTTCCCTGTGTGTTTGCACTGTGAAATTGAGCCTCAACCCTGTGCTCTCCCTTAGCCCTTTGCAGAAGGTGACCACACAAGAGGTCAGTCCTTTGGGTCTGTGCTGGCTGCAGTCACTGCAGGACCTCCCCAGGCCTGAGAGATTGGCTCTGAGGTCATGAGGAGGAATCACAGAATGTCAGGGGTTGGAAGAGACCTCAGAAGATCATTGAGTCCAACCTCCTGCCAGGGCAGGGCACACAGAACACATCCAGGTGGGGTTGGAATATCTCCAGAGCAGGAGACTCCACAGCCTCTCTGGGCAGCCTGCTCCAGGCTCCAGCACCCTCACACTGACAAAGTTTGCCCTCCTGTTCCCTTGGCACCTCCTCTGCTCCAGCTTGCCCCCAGTGCCCCTTGTGCTGCCCTTGGTCACCCCTGGGCACAGCCTGGCTGCATCCTACCCTGCACATTTTCAGCACAGCACTGAGGGCAGCCCTCAGGCTCCTCTGCTGTCTGCTGCCAGCTGCCAGCCCCAGCTCCCTCAGCCTGGCCTCACAGGAGATGTTCACTGCCTGCAGCAGCTTGGGGGCTCTGGGCTGGACTCTGTAAAGCAGTTCCCTGAGCTCCTTCTTGAACTGAAGGCCCAGAACTGGACACTATTCCAACCTCCATGACCACCAGACTGCATCCAAAGTGCCACATCTACAACTTCTTCAACAGCTCCAGGGACTCCATCAGCTCCCTGGGCAACCTGTGCCAATCTTTGACCACTCTTGCAGCAAAGAACTTTTTCCTAATCTCCAGCCTAACCCTCCCTGGCACAATTTTGGGCCATTTCCTCTTACCCTGTTAGTCACTCCAGAGAAAAGGCCATCACTGGCCTCACTGCAGCCTCCTTTCAGGTAGCTGTGGAGAGCAATGAAGTGTCCACTCAGCCTCCTCTTCTTCAGGCTAAACAACCCCAGCTCCCTCAGCCTCAGAAGCTCTGTTCTCCAGACCCTTCACCATTGCCCTTCTCTGGTCCTGCTCCAGCCCCTCAACATCCTTCTTATACTCTGTTGCTCAGAACTGAACCCAGGATTTGAGATGTGGCCTCACCAGTGCTGAGTGCAGGAAGACAATCCCTGCCCTACTCCTTCTGGCCACACCATTGCTGATCCAGGCCATGCTGCTGGTGCCCTTCTTGCCCACCTGGGCACAGCCTGTGGCTCATCTTCAGCTGCTGTCAACCAGCACCCCCAAATCCTTCTCCACCAGGCAACTTTCAGCCACTCTGCCCCCAGCCTGGAGCCTTCATGGGGTTGTTGTGACCAAAGTTTTGGCTTTGAGCAGCACCTCCCATCACTGATAACCAGCAGGGAGAGGCAAGGTTGCACCAGAGCCTGTGTGACACAACTGCAGTTTGGAAGAGTGACAGCCAGGCAGGTGAAGTGCAAGAGGAGGCTCTGAAGGAGTTCCTTCCCCTACATTAAGCCTGACTCTGCTTGCTGCAGCCTGGCTGTGGTCACTGCAGCAAGGCTGTCCTGGGAGCTGGTGGCACATCCATCCTCCCAGGCAGCCACTTCCTGCAGCCTTATTTTATGGGACACTTGGAACCAGGAAGGAAACAAGTGGGGCAAGCAAGCAGCCACAGGTTTCCTTCCCTTCTCTCAGCCTTGAGGCTGGGGTGGAGTTTCCTTTTTGATGAAGCAGCAAAGCAGCAAGATCCAGCATCAGGTTGTTGCCCACTGCCCACAGCTGGCTGGCTGCAGGCCCTGGGCCATGGACAGGCAGGGAAGCTGCCCCAGATCCACCAAGGCAGAGAGCTCTTGGTGGGGCTGTCTGCAGCTGAAGTGGGGATCCTTGGCTTTCATGAGATGTTGCTTTCCTTCAGCACATTCTCTGCCTCGAGTCTCCAAGCTGTACTGAACTGCTTCATCCATGGCCCTGGGGGACTGCTGCTGTTGTGTCACTTTGGCCTTCAGCTTGAACCTGGGAGGAGTGGAGGATGGAAGGTGCTGAGCAGCCATTGGGATGTGGCATGGGAGCTGCTGCTTCAAAGGCTTTGCTTGTGATGTGGTGGGAGACTGCAAGCAGCACTTCTAGCTGGAACCCAGCACCTCAGAGCCCTCCTGTGGTTTTTGGGAGTCAGCATTGAGCAGCAGCAGTGATCAGCCTCGGTCAAGTCACATCAGCTCAGCAGGGGCTGCAAAGGAGGGGAGATGCTGCTGCCACAGTTGCCCCTGATGGTGGAAGAAGAGATGTGTGATCAAAATCCTCTCTTCTGGATAACATCTGGGCTGGGTTCCAGCAGCCTGCATGGCCCAGGAATGGTCATGTTCTTGCCCCAACTCTATGTGTGTGGGGTCAGCCGCAGCTCCTTGCTGTTCTCCTGCCTGAAGTCCCAGAGAAGGGGCAGAGAGCCCAACATTTCCAGAGGCCTCCCTCACAGCAGATGTCCTGTGGCTGTGTTGTGCAAGCCCATGGGCGTGGGGCAGGCCTGGGTGCCACTGCCTGAGCATTTTTTGCATTGTGACCACCTCCAGCCTTAATTGAAACCAGCAGAGCCTTCCCACAGCCTCTGCTCTGCAGATGTCATCAGGGAACTGGGCTCTCAGTCACCACCCAGCCACGGCCACCAGGCTTCCTGCGAGGCAAGGCAGCACCTCCTCTGCCTGCTTCTCCGACACAGATCTCTGCCCTGCTCTGAAGTCCTGCAGACTGTCACCCTGGGCAGAAGCAGGAGTGGCAGCCACTGGCCTGCTGGGTGACAGACACCCCCTTGCCTTCTCTTCCCTCCCTCCCACCCCCCATCTTTACCTGTTTGGGGCAGGCATTGGCTTATCTCCCCTCTGCACCTCCAGAGAAATCCTTTCCCTGGTGCCTGTTTGGCTTCCTGTGGCAGGAATTGCTTCAGCTCCTCGCCCTGATTAGCTTCCTTGCTGCCTCTGTGTGTGTGAGGGGGAGACCATCCCTAATTTAATTAACTAGGATCCTGGAGAGAACAAACTCCTCTGAGCTGCCCCCACCGTGGCACTGCCATAGTTACCCGCGGCGCCTGGAATCGCTTGGTTCAGCCTTTGCAGAGCAGCTCTGGCAGCAGCTGTGGTATAAACAGTTTCCAAGGGAACCAGGCCAGGGGAGGGCTTTGTGTCCCGTCCCCCCTGCTCCACACGCAGGATGGGAGAGAGCCATGAGCTGGAGGATCCTGGGAGCTTTCATTCTCCACTCCTAATTCCTTTCTGCCGCTGCTGCCAGATGTTGCAGCTTCTCGGGACCGTGTGGATCCAGTGGGTAACTTGCAGAGCCCCACCAGGAGGATCTGAGCAGACAGCACCGCTCCTGCTATGACTCTCGCCGGGACCTTTTGTGCCGCCTCTCTTCTCCTTAACAAAAGGCTGGTGCTTGGCTTTGATGCCCAGGAGGGGCAGAATGGGATGGCCACTCTGTGTGTGGCTCTAGAGCTAAGTTAGATCCTTCCCCCCTCACCTCCCGGTGCAGACTCAGGGCTGGGACTCTTTGTCTGCCTCTCCCTGCCCGGACCATGGGCTGCGCCTACTCGGCCCCGCGGGAAGAGGCGGCCCCGGCGAGGTGAGTTCATCTGCGTGGCCTCGGAGGGTCCCTCCTGCTGCCCCAGAGCTGGCTGGAGAGGGCCACTTCTGCCTGCTGTGGCGGGAGGAGAGGGAAGGGGAGAGGCTCTGCCCGGAGCAGGCTGCTCTGGAGGAGCCCCTGCTGTTGGTGCTGCCTGCTCAGTGCTGGCTGGAGGTGTGCCTTTGGGAGCAGAGCCCTGGGCATGGGAGCTTTCTGGAGGAGAGGTGTGCAGCTGAGGTGGGCACTCTGGTGTTGTGGCTGAGTTGTTGAGAACTTCCTTCTGGCTCCCTTCTTTCTTCTGAAACTGATGTGACAGAGCCCTGGGAGTTGCTTGCTGTGTGCTCCCACCAAGGGTACCCAATCTGTCCAAGCTAAAGACTTGCTCCCACAGTGGAGTTATCTCCTTTCCTCCACCCATCACTTATTCTGACTCCCTCAGTCACTACCCAGAGCTATCTGAGCTGTGAGAGCTTTCTCACACACTGTCTCATCCGAATCCTGTTGGCTGAGCAGTGCCAGTGAGTATCCTTTCTGACTTTGGGGCACTTTTTGCAGCTGAGATTTTCAAGCTCCCTTGCTGAAGCAGTTTCAGGTGGCTGTGCAGCCTACTCCAAAAGCCAGCCTCATGATTTCTTCTGTGTCTGAGCCACACACTGCTCTCCACCACAGCACTTCTGTGCAGTGTTGCCTCCTTTGAAAGCAGATGAGCTCCATGGCTGCTCCCTTTTCTCTCCCAAAGGGAGCTTGCTGAAAGCATCTAAACCCCTTTTTCCCTCCTCCTTTGAAAGTGTTTTGCTTAGCAGTTGACTCAGCAGCTATTTTAATTGGCTCTCATTTGCAGTAAACCAAAGAGTTTCATGCAGGAGCCAAAAGCTAAGTGAGAGCTGAGTCCTGTGAGCCAACTGAGGGGCAGCTCTCCTGAGCCCCCATCTTGGCAGCAGTGTGGGCAGGGTTGGGGCTGCTCTTGAGCTCCTTGTGGTATCCCTGTGCCCAAAAGGGACCTAACAAAGCAGGGAGACTGTTAACTGCTGAGAGAGCAAAGTGGGAAGTGCAAAGCAGCTCTCCTGGGAGCACAGCTGCTTCGGGGAGCATTTTGGGGTAGGGTTTGCTCCTCTTCCATGCATACTGTACCAGACTGGTGGTGGCAGGCACTGTTCTGGAGCCCTGTGGTGCCTTTGGGTGGAAGGGGGAGCTTGGAGACTTGCAGGGCTGGACAACCCCCACCCCATGCTCTGCAAATGCCTCTGCACATCCGCAGAGATCCTCCCTCTGGGTTGCAGAGTTTAGGAAACTCTTAGTGAGCTGTGCACATTCTCACATGGGCCAGAGCCAAAGGCATTTGTTTGCTGCCTGGAGGAGGCTTCTGTCTTCCCACAGGAGACCCAGCCTTGCATTCCTCCATTGTGAAAGAGGAATGGGAATGGGTCCCATGTTCCTCCTCCCTGCTGCTGAAGCTCCAGCAGGGAAGGCACCAAATAAGTTCCTGGAACTTGTCTTCCTGCTTTAGAGGGACCCCAGCACCTAAGTGGACTCTAGCTCAGGCCACCTTTGCTTGTGAGAGTCCCCATAGCTGGGCTGCTGTCACCCTGTGACACTGAGCACTCATGGGTATGCTTAGGATGGCAAAGCTCTTCTGGCTCCTTCCCTAACAGAGTGGCCAGAGCAGCCTCAGCCTCTTCCTCTGTGCTCCTGACGCTGCTGTGGTTTGAGCTTCATCTGAGCTGCAGGAAGCTGCCTCTGTGCCAGAGATCCACACTGGGGACACAGACCCTGGTGTGGGAACGAGCCCTGGAGAGTCAACTGAGGCTCCATGAGTGATCAGCTGGGTCTGCTCCACAGGGCTCTGGGACTTGTAGAACCATAGAAGTGTTGTGGTTGGAAGAGACCTTTGAGATCATCTCATCCAGAGCTCACCATCCCACCACTACCACTAAACCAGGCCTCTCAGCACCACATCCATGTGGCTTTTAAACCCCTCCAGGGATGGTGACTTCATCACTTCCCTGGGCAGCCTTGACTTATGCCTGAGAACCCTGTCTGGGAAGAAATTTTTCCCAATATCCAGCCTGAACTTCCCCTGGCACAACTTGAGGCTGTTTCCTCTTGTCCTGTCACTTGCTGCATGTGAGAAGACTTCCTTGCTCCAACCTCTTTTGAGGTGGTTGCAGAAGGACTTGTGGCTGGCAGATGTTTCTGGTCTTGAGCTCTGTCTGACTTTGAGCTTGAGAAGCCCACTCTGAGGGGCTCAGGAACCATCCCCTGCCTGTCCACTGTGGTGGGGGAAGCAGGGAGCTTGCAGGTCCCTTCTCTCCTACCATGGCTTAGCCTCAGGTTTCTCTGGAGACCTGCTCTGGGAGATCTTTATGACCCCTGATCTGTGAAACCTCCCAGAGCAGTTGATAGAGTGAAGGTTTCCTGCCATCCAGGGCCAAGTGCCTGGGCTTTGCTTATCACAGTCTCAAAGTAGCACCAAGGTTGGAAGAGACCTCAAAGCTCATCAAGTCCAAGCCATCACCACAACCCTCCAGACCAGACCATGGCACCAAGTGCCACATCCAAACCTGCCTTGAACACCTCCAGGGACGCTGACTCCACCACCTCCCTGGGCAGCCCATTCCAGCAGTCAATGACTCTCTCAGGCAAGAACTTTCTCCTCACCTCCAGCCTAAACTTCCCCTGGCACAGCTTGAGACTGTGTCCTCTTGTTCTGCTGCTGCTTGCCTGAGAGAAGAAAGCAACCTCCTCCTGGCTACAAGCACCCTTCAGGTAGCTGAGACAGCAAGAAGGTCTCCCCTGAGCCTTATGGGAGGATTCAGTGCTGGAGGTGAGGCAGGGGCTCAGCCTTTCCCCTCTGCTCTGAGCTCCTGCTCCTTGCCTGTGTGCAGAGAAACCCTGAGCTGGGCAGTAGGCATCCCTCCCACCCCTTTGGGCAGCCTTTGTGAGATCTGAGGCCCACTTTTCTCTCATTTGCTTATTTCTGGCTGTTAGAGAATGAAAGTGCTGATTTGAAAGGAGCTTCCTTCTGTCTTTCAGAGCAGCTCCAGTGAGGGACAGCAGCTTCATTGAGAAGATGAAGAAGACGGTAAGCTGCTTGCTCTGGCTCTGGGGGGTGCTGGGGAGATGGGGGAGCTCCACAGGATCACAGGATATGAGGGGTTGGAAGGGACCTCTGGAGATCTTCCAGTCCAACCCCTCTGCCAGAGCAGGACCAGAGAATCTAATACAGGTCACACAGGAACACATCCAGACAGGGCTGGAAAAGTCTGCAGAGGAGGCGGCTCCACAGCCTCTCTGGGCAGCCTGTGCCAGGGCTCTGCGACCCTTACACTCAAGAAGTTCTTCCTCATGTTGAGGTGGAACTTCCTGGGCTGCAGTTTCCATCCCTTGCCCCTTGTCCTATCCCAGGGCACAGATGAGCAGAGCCTGTCCCTGTCCCTTCCTTCCTGCCCTCCAGCACTCAGATATTTATAGACGTTGCTCAGATCTCTCTCAGCCTTTTCCCCTCCAGAACAAACAGCCCCAGGGCTGTCAGCCTCTCCTCATCAGCAGTGTTCCAGTCCCTTCAGCATCCTTGTAACCCTCTGTTGGACTCTCTCCAGCAGATCCCTGTCCCTCTTGAACTGGGGAGCCCAGAGATGGATGCAGTATTCTAGGTGGGGCCTCACCAGGGCAGAGTAGAGGAGGAGTAGGAGAACCTCCTTGGAGTGGACACACTCTTTCTACTGCCCCCTCAGACACCATTTGCCTTCTTGGCCACTGCTGTCCCATGGAGAACTTGATGTCCACCAGGACTCCAGGTCCTAATCCATAGGGCTGCTCTCCAGCAGATCACCTCCTAACCTGCACTGCTGCAGATCATTCTTCCTTCCCATGTGCAGGGCTCTGCACTTGGTGAACCTCATTAGATCCCTCATGGCCTTCCACGGTTCCAGCTGTGAGCAGGGGGGAATGGTTTGGACAGGTCTGCTGCAGAGAGCATCCAGAGCAAAGCTGTGTGGGCAGGCAGGAGCAGCTCTTTTGAGCTGTGCTGGAGAACTGTCCTTAGAGAACAAAATTACAGTGAAAATTTGGTACAGTAAGTGTAATGCAAGGGCAGTCAGAGGGGAATGGCAGAGACTTTAGAGCCTGGCTGGCTGCTGTTTGGTTGGTTGGTTGGTTCCCAAACAGGCTCTCTCTGGAATGGGAATTGCTGTACACAGACCTCGCAGCTTGTGCCTCGTTGGACTGGGCACCAGGGGGAAGCAGAGGCAGAGGCAAGGGCTGGGAGTAATTTCCATTCTGCTTCAAAGCAGCTGGCTGGCAGCAGGGCAGGAACTCTGTGCTCTGCACTCACCCCAAGCCTAGGCAGCTCTGCTTCCTCATCCAGGGAGCTCCCTGCCTGGACCCAAGCTGAGGCAGCTCTGCTTCCTCATCCAGGGAGCTCCCTGCCTGGACCCAAGCTGAGGCAGCTCTGCTTCCTCATCCAGGGAGCTCCCTGCTCCCAGGAGAATAAATAAATCTGAAGGGTTTGTTCTTTGCTGTGGGTTTTCCCCAAATCACCCCTCTGAGGCTGCCAAGAACCAGTTTGTTAGCAGCTCACCCCCCTGAGGCTGACAAGAAGCAGTTTGTTAGCAGCTCACCCCCCTGAGGCTGCCAAGAAGCAGGTTGTTAGCAGCTCAGCCTTGAGTCTGCTACTGCAAACCCACCTGCAGTCCTGGGCAGCTGCAGACCCTGCAGCCCAGAGCCCCACTCCCAGGGGCTCCCTGGCAAGATGGGCTTCAACCCTGCCTTTCCCAAAGGCATCTGTGAGTGCACCCCAAGGCATCACTGCCTCACAGGGGCTTCTCCTTCCCTGCAGGGGAGGAACATTGTGGTGTTCTACGGCTCGCAGACGGGCACGGCGGAGGAGTTTGCCAATCGGCTGTCCAAGGACGCGCACCGCTACGGCATGCGGGGCATGGCTGCAGACCCCGAGGAGTACGACTTGGTAAGCTGCCATGGAGACACCCAGAGAGGGCCTGGCCAAGGGTCAGTAGCTTTAGTAGTGTCATTGAGGGGCTAAAAAAATCAGCTTGAGAGATGGGCTTGGTGCTTAGAATCCCAGAGCAGAATTACTGTGGTTGGAACTTTCAGATCATAGAGTCCGAGCATGAACCCAGCACTGCCAGGGCACCACTGAACCATGGCCCTCAGCACCACATCTCCATGGCTTTGAAGGCCTTCCAGGGGCAAGGACTGCACCACTGCCTTGGGCAGCTTGGGCCAAGACGAAATTGTTCCTCATGTGTAACCTGATGCTTCCCTGTGGCAAGCTTGAGGCCATCTTCCTCCTGTCCTGTCACTCTTATTCCTTGGGAGCAGAGCCCAACCTCCACCTGGCTCCAGCCACCTTTCAGGGAGCTGTAGAGAGCAATGAGCTTTGGGAGCAGAACCCAACCTCCATCTGGCTCCAGCCACCTTTCAGGGAGCTGTAGAGAGCAATGAGCTTTGGGAGCAGAGCCCAACCTCCACCTGGCTCCAGCCACCTTTCAGGGAGCTGTAGAGAGCTCTACCCTTAGCCTCCTTTTCTCCAGATTGAACAACCTCGATCCGCTCAGCTGCTCCTCCCCAGCCCTGTTCTCCAGACCTCTCACCAGCTTTATTGCCCTTCTCTGGAGCCACTCCAGCCCCTCAATGCCCTTAGAGTGAGGGCTGTTGCCATTCTGCAGAGGGGGAGTGAACACTGAAGTGTGACTGAAAGAGGAAGGCAGCCTGGAATGCTTGGGAGCTGTGAGTCATCTGTTGGCAGCATGAAACTTGCTCCATATCCCTGCTGCAGCCAGCGCTGGGCCCACACTGCCACGCTCCTGGCATTGCCATTTGGTGTTCTCCAGGGTGACCAATGCTCCTGGGCCCTTAAAGCATCCCATGGAAACCACATTGCTTTTCCTGTGGGCGTGGTGTTGACTTGCAGTCCAGTGAGGGTGCTCAGCTTTATTTTCCCTGCCATTTTGGGTGGATTTGGCCTTTTCCAAGCCTTTTGTAATCAGCTGTTTGCCATCACGCTTGGACTCAGTGATTCGAGTGATAGAGTGGGTTGGGTTGGAAGGGAACTTAAAGCTCATCCAGTGCCAACCCCCTGCCATGGGCAGGGACACCTCCCACCAGCACAGCTTGCTCAAGGCCTCATCCAGCCTGGCCTTGAACACCTCCAGGCAGAGAGCATCTCCAACCTCCCTGGGCAACCTGTGCCAGTGTCTCCTCACCCTCGCTTGCAAAGTTTCTTCCTCATCTCCAGCCTCAATCTTCAATCCTCAATCTCAAATCCATTGTTTTGTTATTAATTATTAGTAGTATTTATTGGTAGTTGCTGTTAGTAGTATTGTTACTTGGTTTTGAGTAGTTGCTTTGAGTAGTATTTGTTATTGAGTAGTTGTTTTGAGTAGTATTTATTGTAATTTGTTATTGAGTAGTTGCTTTGAGTAGTATTTATTGTAATTTGTTATTGAGTAGTTGCTTTGAGTAGTATTTATTGCTATTGGTTACTGAGTAGTTGCTTTGAGTAGTTCCGATGATGCCCTTAGAGGTCCTTTCCAACCAAACCAGTTCCAAACCTGATTGCACACCGTGCTGCAAACCAGGAGTAGGCTTGCACCTGGTGAGATCATTGAGGCTGTCTCCTGCCCTTTGGGTTGCAGGCAGACCTGAGTCGCCTGTCGGAGATCGACAAGTCCCTGGCTGTGTTCTGCATGGCCACCTACGGCGAGGGCGACCCCACCGACAACGCCCAGGACTTCTACGACTGGCTGCAGGAGGCCGACGCCGACCTGTCGGGGCTGCGCTTTGCAGTAAGTGCCTGAGGGCAGGAGGGAGACCTCCACCGCGCCCGAACTGCGCCTGGGTAAAAGGCACAAGGCAGTGGCTGTGCCTGTGTTGGGTGCACTCCCTCTTGTCTTGCTTCTCCAGCCTCAGGAGCTCTTGCAAACATCTCTCTGGGGAAGGTTAAATGCTCTCCCCACTCCCCAAGCCCCTACCCATGGGTGTGCTGGTGGGATGGGTTTGGGAAATCACAGTATCACACAGTATCACACAGTCTCACACAGTATCACACAGTCTCACAGTATCACAGTGTGTCACAGTATCACACAGTATCACAGCCTCACAGTATCACCAAGGTTGGAAGAGACCTCAAAGCTCATCAAGTCCAACCCATCACCACAGCCCTCCAGACCAGACCATGGCACCAAGTGCCACGTCCAAACCTGCCTTGAACACCTCCAGGGACGCTGACTCCACCACCTCCCTGGGCAGCCCATTCCAGCAGTCAATGACTCTCAGGCAACAACTTTCTCCTCACCTCCAGCCTAAACTTCCCCTGGCACAGCTTGGGACTGTGTCCTCTTGTTCTGGTGCTGCTTGCCTGAGAGAAGAAAGCAACCTCCTCCTGGCTACAAGCACCCTTCAGGTACT
>VWZE01012791.1:0-27983 GCA_013396675.1 Eubucco bourcierii
TAGATCAGGTTGCTCAGAGCCCTGTTGAACCTCACCTAGGATATCTCCAGGGATGGGACCTGGAGATGCAGGTTCTCAGAATAAAAAAAATAAAGCATGCATTGCTTATTCTGAAGATGTGAAGTAGCTCTTTGTTTCTATACAGTGGGTTTGAATTGTATACTGAATTGGATGCTCCCTCCCTGGAGGTGTTCAAGGCCAGGTTGGAGGAGGCCTTGAGTGAGCTGTGCTAGTGGGAGGTGTCCCTGCCTATGGCAGGGGGTTGGAACTGGATGAGCTTTGAGGTCCCTTCCAACCTTCCCATTCTATGAATCCCACGCAGAGAGGTGGTAGGTGCCCCATTCCTGTAAACATTCAAAGTCAGATTGGACAGGGCTCTGAGCACCCTGGTCTGGGTACAGATAGCCCTGCTTATTGCAGGGGTATTGCACTAGATGACCTTCAAAGGCCCCTTTCATCCCAGACCATTCTGTGATACACTGGAGGCATGTGGACTTTGATTTTCCACTAAGTGTAGGGTTTGGCTGGTTTTCAGGAGGTAACTTTGTGTGATTTCTGTGCATTTGGAGTGTAAAAGGCTTGAGTTAAGCAGTTTTCATCTCATGCATTCATTGCTTAGGTCAGATGTGCCTGCAGTCTACAGGATCTTCCTGTAAACTATTGCCAGGGTCCAGATGATGTCTCCTAATTTAACTGCACATTTCTCCTGCACTGCTCTTGTGGTTTGGATTTTTGCCCTCCCCAAGTTCTGAAAGAAGTGCACATGCAGCTTCAGGCACTCCTGCTGGCTCATAGCTGGCTGATGTTAAACAACAGTAAGGAGTAAGGCAGTTCAAGATCATTGATTTTCATAGGTCACTGACCTGAGCATGCTACTGCTGCTGTCTGTAATAATGGTGTGTGTCACTTGTGCTTGGTAGAGTCTTACAGAATCATAGAATCCTTATGATCTTAAAGGTCCTTTCCAACCAGAAAGTCCAACTATTATCTAACTACCAAGCCTAGTGCTAAGCCATGGCCCTTAGCACCACATAGCTGCTTTTTAAATGCCTTCAGGGATGATGATTCAACCACCTCCCTGGAGTCCTAATCCAGTGTTTGAGAACCCTTTGAGTGAAGAAATTTCTTCAAATATCCAACCTAAACCTCCCTTGGTGTAGCTTGAGGCCATTTCCTCTCTTACCACTTGCTACTAGGAGAAGAGACCAACACCCACCTGGCTACAGTCTCATTTCAGGTAGTTGTAGAGAGTGAGAAGATCTATCCTCAGCCTCCTTTTCTCCAGTAAACAACCCTCAGTTTCCTCAGCAGCTTCTTACCAGACCTGTTCTCCAAATCCTTCACCAGCTTCATTGCCCTTTTCTGGACCTGCTCCAGCATCTCACTGTCTTTCTGCAAACTCTCTGAGGACAGTAATTGTTGTTCTATATCTAACTTAGTTGACTCAAGTTTTCTTTAGTCTCTTATCTTGCATCTTTCCCTGCTTTGCCCCTCTTTCAAAGATTCACAGTTTGCATCACCTTGGAAAGGAACTTCAAAGGTCATCTTGTCCAACTGCCCTGCACTCTGCAGGGACACCTCCAACTAGATCAGGCTGCCTAGAGTTACATCAAGTCTCATCTTGAATGTCTCCAGGGATGGGGCCTCAACCACATCCCTGGGCAGCCTGTGTCACTGCTGTCACTGTAAAGAACTTCCTGCTGTTGTTCAGCCTAAATCTCCCCTGCTCCAGTTTCAAACCACTGCCCCTCACCCTATCAGTACAGGCACTTCTAAACAGTTCCTCCCCAACCTTCCTGTAGGTCCCCTTCAGATACTGCAGTGTAGCTCTAAGGTCTCTCTGGAGCCTTCTCTTGTATGAAAATAAGCTGAAAGAATTGGAGAAGAGGTGCTTCAGCCCTCTCATCATCTTAGTGACACTCCTCTGAACCCATTCCAGCAGGTCTGTGTCCCTCTGGTGCTGGGGCACGCAGTGCATGGTTATATCTGGAAGCTGAGAAGTGTTTCCTTCACAGAATTTCACATTCCAGGATGTTCTGCCCATACTTCCCTGTCATAATTTTCCTCAGCAGTCTTAAAGTCACTCTGAGGATTTAATGGAACTTCCAGTTAGTTGTCACTGATTCAGCATGGCATAGAGCTATGCATCCTCTATCCCTCTTTGGCAAGGTCCCTATGTCCTGCTTCATGTTAGCCTGCAGTGAGACCTGGCCTCTTTTATCAATCTCTGATAAGCTTCTCTAAGGTCTTGTCACAGTGAATACAGAAGCAGCTGAGAGAGACAATATCTAAATTCCTGTGCCATAAATGTGGATCACCTGGCTGCTGTTAATTCTGTAGTAAGAGGAAAAAACCAGTTTAGCCAATAATTAACTTCAGGTAAAACATCTTTCAGAGAGCTGCTTCCACTTTTCTCTCCTGAAATTTGTAATTTATGCCAGAGATGAATCACCTTTGCTGCTTGGCTTTATTTTGCTAACTGTTTAGTTTAAGTTGTTGTTGAGGCACTTTCCTGTTTAGGGGCTTGTGATATTTCACTTTGTACATATCTGTAGCATTTGAGATGTCTCCTTTTTGACCTGCTAAACAACTAAACCCTTCCATTTCTCGTCATGTGGTGCTTGGGGATATGGTTTAAGTTGAATCTTGTAGAGTAGGGTTATAGGTTGGACTTGGTGGTCCTGAAGGGCTTTGCCAACCTGCATGTTTCTGTGATGCTGTGAAATGAAAAAGTTTCTCATCCCTTCACTTGTAATTGTGGTTGCTCCTTTCTTGTCCCATGGAAAAGGGGTTTTTAACCTCCCTCTAGAAACAGAGATTTTAGGACAGGAATAACAATTTCAGTACCAGTACAGCAGGGTGGGGTAAAACCTCCTTTTATATTGATTCTCAGGCAGTGGAATCTTCAGCGTGAGGTCCTCAGAGGATTAATGTTACTGGTGATTAACTCTTTCCTGACTTAAAAGATGATCTGGAGTCTTTAGTCTTTGGCTTTAGAAAATCCTCCCTGCATGTGAAAGGGGATCTGGGCTTTTTGTCCTACAACAAAATCAACAAGAGAAGTTCTATTAACTGCTGTTCAGTCCCTCCTGCCTCTTCATACTCAGTCTGACCTCCTTGTAAAACTTGGAAGGAGCCATTTGATGGAGTTCTAATAATTGCTATTGAGTCCCTCATGCCCCTTCATACTCAGTTTGACCCCCTCATAAAACTTGAAGGAGCCATTTGATGGAAATGGTTAGTTTTAAGCCCAGGAAGAACTATGCTGATTGTTTATTCTTATGACCTACCAGCAGCTGAAAACAGCTCATGCACTAAATTGGAAGTATTTGCCTACTGGCTGTGAGAGTTCAGTTGTTCACCTTCCTGCACTCACAGGTCCTCATCAGAAGGTACTGAGCTTAATGCTGAGTTCACTCAGACTTCTCTTCACACTAGTGAAAGCCCTTCCAAGACCTGACTGCTCTGATGGATTCAGTTAGCAGAATTGATGACTGTTTGTTTATTCCTGACTGGTTTATCATCTTTGGTATTTCTGGATCTTGGGAGGAGATAAAAAACCTAATTGCAATGACTTTCCTTTTGTTGTTTTTGGTCACCTTTCATTAATCAAATACCAGCTGACATTATTTACTGCTCACACCATGTGTGACTCATTGCTCTGTGTCTCAGTTCAGCTGTTGCATTTGCCTTTAGTGCCCTTTGCCTGCAGGAGAAGCAAAGAGAGATGATGACAGCGTGGTTTGGTTAAGATCTCAACCGTTTGGTTTCCTTCTGTTCCAGATACTGTATAATTCACTTGCAATTCTTATTTTTGAACTGAGTATTGTACTGCAGTGTATGAACCCATCTGTTTTTGTTTTTGTTTTGTTTTTTTCTTTTAACCAAGTTGCTGGAATGTGTGGATACCTGGCTGGAAAGATATCCTACTTACCAATCTGTAGCGAGAAATTTAAGAAACTGAAGGATTCCCCCATAGGAGATGTTCTACGACAAGCTCAGAGACATAGTTCACATAAGTAAGAATTTCATTCTCTTCTAAATGTAAACCTCACTCTTCACTAGGACATGTAAACACAAACAGATTGAGGCTACACTTGCAGCTTTCAGAGACCTTCAGAGCTGTACTTTCTCTCTTTCCGCTCTTGTCCTGAATCTACCACTCTGGAGGAGCTCTTTATGTATCAGCTGCCCAGCTGTGAAACAGGCATTTTGAGCTCTGACCACTTTGAGCAGTGGGCTAAGCAAAGTTTTACTAAGCAAGAAGTAGATCTTTGTAAGCCCTGGAGGTTTTTAAGGCCAGATTGGATGTGGCTCAGAGCAACCTGATCTAGTGTGAGGTGTCCCTGCCCATGGCAGGTGGTTTGGAGCTGGACAATCCTTGAGGTCCCTTCCAGACTTGACAGTTCTATGACTCTAAGCACCTCTCAAAGAGGTGCTGATTCTAAGAGGTCTGTGGTTCTAAGCACCTCTCAAAGTCTCTGGAACAGGTTTCTCAGGGAGGTGGTGAAAGCCTCATCCCTACAAGAACCACATCCAGGCCAGGCTGGATGAGGCTGTAAGCAACCTGATCTAGTGTGAGGTGTCCCTGCCCATGGCCAGGGTGTTTGGAACTGGATGATCCTTGAGGTCCCTTCCAGCCCTGATAATTCTATGCTCAGACTTTTCTAGCTAGATCTGAGGCATTTTTGGAGATATGATTAGTTTGTTGTGGTTTTTTTTATTGACAGTGTGCAAGTTAGGATAAGTTAAGATGTGGAATTTGCTTACAGTAGCGTGACAGCACAAGTTACCTGCTGAGTTCTGAAGTAAACCAACTGAAATAAAAGATTCTGACATTCTGGAAGCTTTTCCCATAGTTCAGTTTGATTGAAGTAGGAAAAGGGTGGAAATGATTTCAGTGTTTATCAAAGGAAAGAGCCCAGTAAACAATATCAGTGCAGGAAGAAGCATGGTGGTCAAGCTTACTGCTGTTTGTTTCAGTCCTTTACATCTGTAAGAGCATTATGCTGTACAGATGAGAAACTCATCAGGTTCTTTAAAACTATTTCCTGTTTTGCTCCAGAATGCTTTCTACCTCAAGTGGGTTTTGATTGCAAACCACTTTTGGAGTACCTCACTACTTATCCCAGTTTTCACTGGAGGGTTTAGTGAGAATAGTGACAAGCAGTCCTTAGCTATGGCTGTGCTATGATTTATTAATTGTTTATAAAGCATTGGATTAAATTCTTAAGCACTTCATAAATTCAGGTTTATGATAGTTTTTACTGCAAGATTTATTTTGATTCTGAAATGAGTTTGTTTGTTTGTTTGTTTGGGGGTTTTTTTTGGCATCAAATATATTCTTAGGAATTGCCACTTTCTACATTTACAATATAAACTCAGCTGAATTGGGAGCAGAACTTGTCCCTTCACACCCCTCCAGTTTCTGATGGGAAATGGTCATCATCATTAACTGTGTTTACTCCAGATGAGAGCCTGTTTAAATGCCATCATCTGCTGCACCAATCAGTCCCTTTGCCCTTTAATGACCCATCCTTTCCTATCTGCAATGTTTTATGTCCTAAGTGATAAGTTGGGTTTTGGGTTTTTTTTTCTTTTCCTTTAGCTGAATCATTAATTGAAACTCATTCAAATCCCATTATTGTCTACCCATGCTACTCTTTTAAGGCAGCACCAGAAACCACTACATTTTCATGGTCATTATACATCTACTAATTAATGTACTTTGGCAGTTGTGGTTTGCAGTTAAAAAAGGGTATGGAGACAAGATCAGATAGTTCTTTAAAGCTGTGTTTGCATATAATTTCAGTAAATAATTGAGGTAATAAAATGGCTTAGCTCTGTATGTTTGTTGGGAGAATAAAACAATGACTATCTGCAGATGGTGGAGCGGCTCCAGAGGAGGCCAAGAAGATGCTCAGAGGGCTGCAGCAGCTCTCCTATGAAGACAGGCTACAAGAGTTGGGGCTCTGCAACCTGGAGAAGAGAAGGCTTCCAGGAGACCTTGGAGTGGCCTTCCAGTACCTGAAGGGGGCTACAGGAAGGCTGGGGAGGGACTATTGACAAGGGCTTGCAATGGGTTTGAACTGGCAGAGGAGAGACTGAAACTGGATATTAGGAGGAAGTTGTTTGCAGTGAGGGTGGTGAGACACTGGCACAGGTTGCCCAGGGAGGTTGTGGCTGCTCCCTCCCTGGAGGTGTTCAAGGCCAGGTTGGAGGAGGCCTTGAGTGAGCTGTGGTGGGGTGTGGGAGGTGTCCCTGCCTATGGCAGGGGGGTTGGAACTGGATGATCCTTGAGGTCCCGTCCAACCTTACCATTCTATGATTCTATGTTTTTCCTGAGAAATTAGTACAGCTAGACAGAAATTCAAAAAGTAAAAACTGAATAATCACTCCAGAGACCTTCTAGTGGCACTAAGTGGTGGCATTCTTGATAAAGAGACATGTTGGAGTAGATGATCTGTAAGGTCCCTTCCAACCTAAGCCTGAGTATGTAGTGATAGAGAATGCTGTAGAATATCAGGCATCAGTTTCCAGAATACTCTTTACATGGCCTTATCTTTCTTAGGAGAAAATGCCTTAATGTTTCTGCTGAATTCAGCAGCTCAGTAAACCTTCATTTAATTTCCCCAAGATAGCTCTTCTGCTGTTCAGTGCTGCTCAATTACAGCAGCTTTCAATGCTGAAGGGTTGAAATTGCAAATTCTTCCTAAAAGGCATTTAAAAATAGCTGTAGTTCATGCTGCCACTGGGTATATGGGCACTCACTATTGGTGTCTGATGTGGTTTTTCTGTCTGAAGACTCCCTAGGGGCAGAGATTGTCATTTTTATCTTGTGAACTGCACAGTGCCTTGGCTCTTCTCTTCTGGAAATGAGTGAAGTTTCTGGGAGGCAGGCAAGAATGTTGGAGGGGAGACTGTATAGATCCTTACAATGTACAAAAACACCCACACACACCCCCCCAAAACAAGCAGCAAAAATAAAAGCTCAGAACCACACACACACAAAGAACACAAACCTCAAACAGAGAAAACAAACCTCAAATCATAGAATCACTGAATGGTAAGGTTGGAAGGGACCTCAAGGATCATCTAGTTCCAACCCCCTGCCATAGGCTTGATTTTTCTCTAATTCTTACCTTACATTTTCCTTCTTAGTAAAATCATAGAATGGTAAGGTTGGAAGGGACCTCAAGGATCATCCAGTTCCAACCCCCTGCCATAGGCAGGGACACCTCCCACTAGAACAGGTCACTCAAGGCTTCATCCAGCCTGGGTTTGAACATCTCCAGGGAGGTTGTGGAGCACAGAATCACCCAATGTGATCTTTGATCACATTGGGTGATTCTGTGCTCCACAACTTCCCTGGGCAACCTGTGCCAGTGTCTCACCACCCTCACTGCAAACAACTCCCTCCTAACATCCAGTCTNCCAGAAATCCTTCTCTTCTCCAGGCTGCAGAGCCCCAACTGTCTCAGTCTGTCCTCAGAGCAGAACGCACAGAAATGCACAGAAAAAACAAAACCTAACAAACACCCCCCAAAAAAAAAAATCAAAACAACAACAAAAACCCACCCCAACATTTTTTTCAAGATAATTAATGATGGAAACTAAACTGCTTAAAATCAGAGAGTATTTTCTTGAGGGACTCTTGCTGTTCCACTTCAGTATTTCTCTGTTTGGTATTTCATTGTCTTGTTTTTTTTCAGCCGTTCCAGTCGCAAATCTGAATTTTCAGACCTGCCTTCTCAGTCATTTCCTGAGTCATCTTCTCCAAGAGCTGGATTCTCACTTCCTCCCAGTTATTCAGATGATTATAGTTCAACAGATAGAGGCCTCTCCAGTTATGAACCTGTTCCATTCAGTGCTTCCCTGAACGAATCTTCACCTACAGGAATTGCTGATTACACCGCTCAAGGTGTGTTTTGCCTTAGTATTGATCTGTTTCTAGGCTTGCCTTTCTCTTAGATGCTCCTCTTAGTAAGCTCTTTGTTTCTATACAGTGGGTTTGAATTGTAGACTGAATTGGATGCTCCCTCCCTGGAGGTGTTCAAGGCCAGGCTGGAGGAGGCCTTGAGTGACCTGTAGTAGTGGGAGGTGTCCCTGCCTATGGCAGGGGGTTGGAACTGGATGATCCTTGAGGTCACTTCCAACCTTACCATTCTATGATTCTATGAATGAAACAGCATGAAGGACCATGAAGATGATCAGAGGGCTGGAGGACAGGCTACAAGAGTTGGGGCTCTTCAGTCTGAAGAAGAGAAGGCTTCCAGGAGACCTTAGAGTAGCCTTCCAGGATCTGAAGGGGGCTCCAGGAAGGCTGGGGAGGGACTACTGACAAGGTCTTGCAATGCCAGGACAAGGGGTAATGGGTTTGAACTGGCAGAGGGGAGATTGAAACTGATGTTAGGAGGAAGTTGTTTGCAGTGAGGGTGGTGAGACACTGGCACAGGTTGCCCAGGGAGGTTGTGGCTGCTCCCTCCCTGGCAGGTTCAAGGCCAGGTTGGAGGAGGCTTTGAGTGACCTGTGCTAGTGGGAGGTGTCCCTGCCTATGGCAGGGGGTTGGAACTGGATGATTTTTGAGGTCCCTTCCAACCTTAGCATTCTGTGACTGATCTGAAGGTGATGATGGTATCCTTGCTGTGCACTCAGTAAGCCACGGTCCCTATCCTTTGCCTGAAGCCCTGCTCAGGTGATTTCATTTTCAGCAGCAGTGATGCTGTGACTGTACTCAGCAGGAATATAGTAGCATTAAACTGCTTTTTGTAATGTGCCAAACACTGAAATCCTTGAGAACTGCATGCACATTGTCTTCTGTCCAGCAACAGCTGATTTTCTCACAAAGAACTAAAATGGTTTTCAAGTGCTGTTGTGTGCAGCTGTTCCCTTCCTGCCAGTCTGAGCTCTGCCCTCAGCTGCTTCAGGAGAAAGTCACAATGCTGAGTTCAGGTCTCTCTGCTACACAGAGGAGGGAGCCTGTGGAATGCAGAGTTCCATACTTAGGAATAGTTTAACTCTTATTGAATAGGTTTTATTTCACAAGAAAAAAAAAAAGCCCTCCTTGTGCAACTTCATTTTAGCCATATAAAAGTATCAGATGTAAATGTGTCAAGGACATCATAATGACATTCATCACAGATAGAAATAGTTGGTAGGGCCTTCATTATAGAACCAAGAATCTGCATTAGAAGTGCAGATAAAAGGATAAAGTGTTTGTCAGATGGCATATGGATTTCATTCTGATTTACAGTCACAGACTGCATTGGGTTGGAAGGGCCCCTCAAGAGTCACCTTGTCCAATGCTCCTACAGTCTGCAGGGACACCTCCAACTAGATCAGGCTGCCTAGGGTTACATTGTCTCATAGAATGGTAAGGTTGTAAGTGACCTCAAGGATCATCCAGTTCCAACCCCCTGCCACAGGCAGGGACACCTCCCACTAGTACAGGTCACTCAAGGCCTCCTCCAACCTGGCCTTCAACATGAGCATCCACAACCTTCCTGGGCAACCTATGCCAGGTCTTGAATGTCTCCAGGGATGGGGCATCAACCACATCCTGGGCAGCCTGTACCAGTGTTTCATCACTCTTACTGTGCAGAACTTCCTGCTGATGTCCAGCCTAAATCTTCCCTGCTCCAGTTTCAACCCACTGCCCCTCATCCTATCACCATGGGCCCTTCTGAACAATCCCCAGCCTTCCAGTAGGTCCCCCTTAGGTCTTGTTCCATAGCATCTCCAAACTAAAGCAGAGCTGTTGTCTGGAGCTGGGGATGTGAAGCTTGAGTGGAAGCCCCTAAGCTTCACCTAGATTTCATTTCAGAAACCATAAATGTTTCAAACTTAGGATTATCATAAATCTCACAGCAATTGACCAGAACTATTTTATCCACCAGCTACTACGTGGTTGTTAGGATTCCTGCTGGGTAAAGTCAAGAAGAAAACTTCACTGCCAATCTTCCAAAGCACTTTGACCAAGTGAAAAGCATCAAAGGAATGGGTTAAAGAGCACAATCTGGGATGCATTTAACATTGCAGCTGTCCTGCTCCTTTTCTTTTGGGTTTGAGCTGTAACTAACTGGTGTTCTAGAGCAGGCTGTAGACAACTTTTGATGTGTGATGCCAATTGCAGTGTTTGGATGCTTATTCTGTTTTCAGATCCTGCTCCAGTTGCAGAGGAAGGTCGTAAAAAGAAAGGCGTCACGTATGAGGAATTAAGGAATAAACACAGAGAGGCTTACGATGTAATGCAGCCACCAAGGGCAGAGGCTCCAAGCAAGTTTACACAGGAGAAAAAAGCTAAGGAAGGTAATCCCTGGTGTACAGAAACACAGAGTGAATCCAGATGGATGTTAAACATGGTCACAAACCCACAGCTTAGTGCTGCTTAGCTTTTATGCAGTTTATCTTTCCAATATCTGCAGGTATCTGCTGTGTGATGTGGTCTGTGGTTTCATATTTCATAGAATCAGAATGGTGGGGCTGGAAAGGACCTCAAGGATCATCGAGTTCCAACCACCTGCCATAGGCAGGGACACCTCCCACTAGTACAGGGCACTCAAGGCCTTGTCCAACCTTTCAAATCAATCAATCCCACTAGCAACTCATTCCTCTTCTGGTGCCAGACTGCACATCTCATCACTTTGCCTTCATGTTGAAGATGCTCAGAGGGCTGCAGCAGCTCTGCTATGAGGACAGGAAACAAGAGTTGGGGCACTGCAGCCTGGAGAAGAGAAGGCTTCCAGGAGACCTGATAGTAGCCTTCCAGGATCTGAAGAGGGCCTACAGGAAGGCTGGGGAGGGACTATTGACAAGGTGTTGCAATGCCAGGACAAGGGGCAATGGGTTTGAACTGGCAGAAGGGAGATTGAAACTGGATGTTAGGAGGAAGTTGTTTGCAGTGAGGGTGATGAGACACTGGCACAGGTTGCCCAGGGATGTTGTGGCTGCTCCCTCCCTGGAGGTGTTCAAAGCCAGGTTGGATGAGGCCTTGAGTGAGCTGTACTAGTGGGAGGTGTCCCTGCCTATGGCAGGGGGCTGAAACTGGATGATCTTTGAGGTCTCTTCCAACCTTACCATTATGGAAGAGGTTGCTCAACATAGAATCACAAAGAAAAGCTCTCAGAGCTGTATCAGAGTTTTAGCTCTGACAGGGGCTGTATATTTCAGCTAGCTTTGTTCTCTCAAAATAGAGCACATGGTTGATGCTTTTAACTGGGGGGGTTTACTTATTTTTATGACCTGTTTCATGTGGGATTAGTGGATTTCTATAGAGGCATTGTTTGTGGAGCTTGGTTTTCTGCATTAAAACTCAAAGGAAGGAAGCAGCATTTGGCAGCAATGTTGAGATTTGTTTTCACAGCGAAAAACAAAACTTAACACAGCAAGAGTGCAGTGCCCTGAAGTGAAGATGCCATTCAGTCAACTTTTTGACTCAGTTGCTTGAAAAAGAGACAGGGAAACAACTTATAATTGCCTGCCTAGAACCTCTTTAGTTTAGTGAAGTATCTGTGAAAGTGACATTAGCAAGAGGAAGGTTTCCCCATTTTAAGGCACTCCTGGAGTTGTTTGGGTGGCATACAAGGTCTTGTCAATCAGCTTGCAACAGGATTGTAGAACAGCTGACATCTCTTCCTAGGCATAACTGGTACAGAAAAGTATATTAAAGCCAAAACAAGTAGTAAGTAAGCTTTGGAACAGTGTTGCTCAAGAGCTTGTAAATGACTTTCACCAGATCATCTGTCTCTGGACAGATGTAGAGAGGCTTCAACTAAAAATTATCAGCAGTTACTGGGTAATGATTTAAGTTTCTCCTTTTGAGGCTGGAAGCTCTTTTATGTGACTTTGACAAAGGAGACATGAAAAAATATTCAGATTGCTTCTGAATTCCATCAGCTGACACTTCACTGATTCACACAAAGTTTCTTTGCAAAAGATATTTGTCCACAATATCTTGGTCTCCCAGTGGAGTGCCATGAAAAATGATCAGGCAGTTGGAGCACCTCTGCTACAAGGACAGGCTGAGGGAGCTGGGGGTGTTCAGCCTGGAGACCTAACACCAGCCTGCCAGTACCCTAAAGGAGCTACAAGAAGGCTGCAGAGAGGCTGTTTGCAAAGGCCTGGAGTGATAGGACAAAGGCTTCAAACTAGTGAGGAGGAGATTTAGATTGGATGTTAGGAACAAGTTCTTAACCATGAAGGTGGTGGAACACTGGAACAGGTTGCCCAAGAAGGTGGTTGAGGCCCTATCCCTGGAGATAGTCAAAGTAAGGCTCAACATGGCTCTGGGCAATCTGATCTAGTTGAGGATGTCCCTGCTGACTGCAGAGAGGGTTGGACTGGATGAGCTTTGGAGGTCCCTTCCAACCCAGACCATTCTGTGATTCTAAACCATGCAGGGAAATCTTAAGCAGTGTTCTGCAAACCTTGTCACATTCCATGGCAAATCTTAAAGCAGTCTTCTCCAGGCTGAACAGCCCCAGCTCCCTCAGCCTATCCTCCTAGCCCTTGGATCATCTTTGTGTCACTCCTCTGGGCTTGCTCCAACAGCTCTGTGTCCAGCTGGGGACACCAGACCTGGATGCAGTATTCTTTTACTTCTGTGTCACAGGAACCAGACTAGCAGATGGTGGTTTCTGCCCTCTGTTGCAGGGACATAAGCGAAAACAAACCAGGCTTAAACCAATTGTAAGCAGTCCCTAACTTCCATCTGCTGGAGCCTTCTGCATTCATTGTAGCTGTACAAATAGGTGCACCTGCAGAGTGATCTGACTGGGCCATTTCCCAGAGAGTGAGCACAGCCTGCTCAGCTGCCAGGGTTCATAGAAAAGGAAATCACATGGTAGTTTGGGAGAGCTTCTCCTGCTGCACTGCCACGCTGGGTCAGCTTCAAAGAGCTTGGCCAATGCCCAGTGCTCTCTGAATGAGGGCCATGCATTCTGCTGCCTTCCATTGGCTGTGCTGCAGATGGGTACTGATGAACAGTGGGCTTGGTAATTAACCTGCAGGTAGATTGCTAAGGGGTGCCTGACCTGTGTCAGCATTCCTGCTGGATTGTCTAGATGAATCCTTTGCCCCATCAGTGAGAGCAGGCAGTTACTGAGCGCTCTGCAGTTTCTTTCAGGAGAGCATCTCTTCACTGGCAGCTCCTTGTTGAGTTACACATGACACACTCCTGAACAAATCCATTAGGACCAGTTAGGTTTTTTCACTCTCTGACTCACTTCTGTCTTAAAGGAAGCTGCCAAATAATAGTGGTTGAGTAGTTTCCTTGTAGGGATTAGTGACTTTCTGTTTGCTTGGCTTCCAATGTGTCTTAACTATCCTGAATCCATCCAATTGTGCACGTAACAAGATTATGCAGCCACATTATTTATCCCAACATTCCTGACCTGTTTCCTCCAATTGTCTTTGTTTCATCCACATGTTACATTTGTTTCAGGAATTGGCACAGCAGGCTTCTTGGCTGAGTGTTAATTCATTAAGGAATCACAATTAACAACCTTTTCTCCCCGTTTATTCAAAAGCAGCTTTAATTAGACATCTCTTGTGCTGCGACTGACACTCCCCAGTCCCCACTCCAAATGATAATGTATTTCAGTATCCTTTTTTGCACTGTGTATGATGATTTCACTGCAAAAGTTTAAGTCATGTGTGACTGGTTTTGTTTCTTTCCTTCAGTTAAAGTAAATAAGTATGGAGATACCTGGGATGAGTGAGAGCTGAACGAAGAACTGCAGAAAATGATCTCCTGTCAGCCAGCTTGAACTTCTCATCTACATTGTCACAAATGTCAGCACCTCTTCTGTGTTCTGCCAGGCACAGCTGTTAATCAATGAGGAGAAAATCCTGACTTGCCAGAAGATTAAAAAAAATTGAAATAAACAAAGCAGTTAGGCTTAATTTTTATTTTTTTTTTTCCAAATTTGCATAAATACAGCAGGCAAAGCTCTGGTGAGGTGTCCTGGCTGTAAACCATTTGTACTGTTGTTTGAGAAGGCTAACTGGCAATAGCTGATAGAAATGTAGAGCAAAAGGTACAAACTGTCTGTAAATAATGCAATCACATGTCTCAGGAAGGGAAAAAGAGCAGAATCTCCTCAAGCTGGCAAGACTTGCATTAAAAATTACCTGCAGAACTTGCCTCTCGCTTTGCTTTGTCTGAAAGGGACATGATGGAAACCTCACATCGTTGTCATGCTTAGTTAGCAAGGCCTGGAATAGCCCTGCACAGGGAAAAGGGGCTGAGGAACTGGGCCAACACCTAGGTAAGCAAACTCTGTTTCTGTAGTGCTAGAGCAATATTCATAGAATCACAGAATGGCTTATTTTGGAAGGGACCTCAGAGCTCATCTACTCCAACCTCCCCACCATGGGCAGGGCCGCCTCTCAACTAGACTTGATTGCTCAGGGCCTCACCCAGCCTGGCCTTTAACACCCCAAGAGGAGGCAGCCACAACCCCTCTGGGCAGCCTGTTCCAGAACCTCACCACCCTAAGATCCAGTCTAACTCTGCTCTCCCTCAGCTTCAAGTCATTCCCCCTTGTCCTATTGCTAGACACCCTTATGAAAGGTCCCTCTGGCTTGCCCATGCTGGGCCTCTCCAAACAGACATTGTGGAAGAGAAGGGTTGAATAAAGCTGCAATGGAGCAAGACAGCTCCACTGAAAGGCAGAAGGAAAAACCTGACAGACTTGAGTAAAAGTTGGAATGGTTCTTGACTGTCAGTGGTAGGTTTGATGCACTTAGCCTTATGTTGCAGTTTGCATGTGAGGACAACACCCACACCCCCATGTTTATGGAGACAAGATCCTGCTCAGTGGAGTATTGATTATCACATGGAAGGAAAGAGCTGCACTGGCAAAACTAGTTCAGAGTATTTCCTAATGCTTGCATCACCTGCTCTGTCTCTCTTTCCCATCAGGAATTCCCATATCCTCACCTGTGCTCTTTCAGCTCTCTCGTGGGGTGGAGGAGGGGTCTGGCTATAGGGGAGCAAAATGGTCCTGCTCTGGCAGGGGGTTTGGACTCGATGATCTCTCTGGATCCCTTCCAACCCCTAACATCCTGTGGTAACCCATGGTGAAGCTGATAGCTTAAAAGCATTCCTGTCATTCTTGGTGGAGATGAAAAATAACTTAGCCACCACCATGACTGTATTGATTGAGTGGATTGGCAGCAGAGCTGCAAGAGCAAGAAGATTATTTTTAGGGGGGTTACAGAGCAATCAGTTGAATGAGTACAACAGGGGAGATGAGGATGCTTAAAGAGCCAAATACTCTATACTTATAATAACCAAAACAGGAAGATTGCTTTTAGAAAAGCTGATCTCCTAAAAAAAGCAACGTGCTCATCAGATAATCTTGAAGCTGCATCAAAAATTGAACTTGGAGAATGCTTCTTTTGGCACTGAGAGCTCTGAAAACACACAAAGCCTGCCAGGATTCCACCGCGGTGGGTTTCAGTGCACCAGAACAAAGCTGTCACAAAAATGCTCACCAAGTTCCTTAGCTGTGAGTTATGGAAGTGACAGGAGGCAGAACATGTAGATGAGGCAACTGAAGCAGGTTCCTCTGGTGGTGGTTTTGCATCTGTAAAAAGAAGCTTTACTTTTTTTCTTTTTTTTTCCCCTGAGAAGTAAAGATTTTAGATGAAAAGTCTTCAAGAGAACACAGGAGCAGATTTATGGCACTAAGGAAAGAGCAACACCTAGAAGACAAACTGTAGAACAATAAGATTGCCAAGAAATCATTTCTCCTTTTATTCTGGGTTTTCTGGGATCATACTAGATTTTTTTCCCTAGTAAAACAATATAAGGATATAGCAACTCAGGAATCTTAATGCATGTTTATACTACATGCTGTCAGGAATGACCACCTGAGGAGCAGAGGAGTTAAGTGTCAGTACCACTACAGTGTAGACACTCCACTGAAATGTGAGGCTGCCTCCATTTCCCAGCCTGATTCTTGGCCAGTAAGCTTAGCTATGTACAGTCAAGTATTTCACACTCCACGGGAGCCCCAGCCTGGGCTGAAGGCTTCACACTCCTCTTTCTGACCTGGTTCTCAGGGCATCTGCAGTGCTGCACAGCACACGTGGATCAGTGGTGCCAGTGCCAATGTGTGAAATGAGAATTGTTTTGGTGGGAAAAGAACTTTTGGGTCCCACCATGTTATAGAATCATAGAATAGTTTCAGTTGGAAAAGACATTTAAGATCAGTTCCAGTGTGACCTGCTCTAGGTGATGCCACTCTGGCAGGGGGACTGGACCAGATGATCTTTTGAGGTCCCTTCCAGCCCCTGACATTCTAGGAATCTATGATCAAGTCCAACCATCAACCCAGCACCACTGTGGCCACTAAACCATGTCCCCATGTCCATGTTTTTTGAACACCTCCAGGGATGGCAACTCCACCACCTCCTGTTCCAACAACTGACCACTCTTTCAGGAAAAAAACTTTGCCTAATCTCCAACCAAAACCTCTCCTGGTGCAGCTTGAGGACACTTCCTTTCATCCTGTCACCTGAGAGCAGGGAGAAGAGACCAACTCCTACCTCACTGCAACTTCCTATGTTGTATGTCCTGTTGTACCTGTTGTGTCTTGTATAATTTATGTTTTAAAGAGTTTGTGCCTCTGCTTGTGGTGACATTGTGTACACCTAGGATTTCTAATTGAAAATTATGTTTCCATTTTGCTGCATCTATTCAGTATCTCCCAGAGAACATTTTTTTGTTGGTGTTGTTACTTGGGAGCAAATTGGTTTGGTCATAAAAACAAAATTCTTTGGCTTTCAGTCACATCCCTAAGGAGTGCGGGCAGCAGGGCAAGAGAGGGGATTCTGTCCCTTGACTCTGTTGATACCCCCACCTCCAATCCAGCCTCCTGTTCTGCTGTCCCCAGCATAAAAAAAAGACACAGAACTGTTGGAGTGAGTCCAGAGGAAGGCCACAAAGATGATCCAAGGGCTGTAACACCTCTGCTACAAAGACAGGCTGAGGGAGCTGGGGTTGTGCAGTCTAGAGAAGACTCTGGGGGGGGCCTCAGAGTTGCCTGCCAAGAGCTGAAGGGACCCTGCAGGAAGGCTGCAGAGGGACTTTGCATCAGGGTTTCTAGAGACAAGACAGGGAATGGTTTGATGCTGAGACAGAGCAGGGTTAGACTGGATCTCAGGAAGAAGTTCTTTAGTATGAGGGTGGAGACTTTGGAGTAGACTGCCCAGGGAGGCTGTGGCTGACTTCTGCCTGGGGGTGTTGCAGGCCAGGTTGGATGAGGCCTTGAGAGCAGCTGAGTGTAGCTGAGAGGTGTCCCTGGGCATGGTGGGGAGGTTGGAGGAGATGCTCTCTGAGGTGCCTTCCAACCTGAGCCATTCCATGATACCACAGTAAATGAAAAAGGATGTCAGGGTGTGACAAAGACATTGCACACTCATCTGACACAAGGCATAATCAGACAGGACTTTCTCTAATCCTTGAAAGGAGAAAACACCTGAAGATGAAAGAGAAATGGAGAGTGGGGTGGATTTTCTTTGCCAGAGCTCCCAGGGCTTCAAGCTGCATCGTGTGTCACGTTTGTGGCAGTGTTTCTCCAGTTGCTCAGGGATGATGCAGGGCTCTGTTTTCAGCCTTGGCATAAATGGCTTCTAAACCCTCCCCATTTTTAATTGGCTCCTTTCATGGAATGCTACACAATCATCATTTCTGCAGCCTCTAATCCATGGGGGGAAACACACTTTTGTGCACTGATTTTAATATGTATTTTTTTAATCAAGCTAAAATTAGGTTCTATATCATTCCAATGCCAAAATAAATAATTCCCTTTGGCTTAATTCCATTGTTTAATTATAATTGCTACTATTAACTATCTTAGGATAACTACACAATGTAGCTGATGCCTAAACATTAATGACAGATCATTAACAATGTCTAAATCACCTTCTAATTAAGCTAAGTAGAAAACATTTCTCCTGGCACAGTGTCTATGACCATGTGTCTGCATTGAAGATCTAAGCATGGTCTAGGGTCCCCTTAAGATTTTCTGCAGGCTTGCATTCATTTTTCCTCTACATGCTGGACAATGTGCAGCTGTCAACTGACTCTGAAGGCTGAACGGTTGACATAAGGGAGGGAGCAACAAGTGAAGGAGGAGGAGTTCCTTCAGCCCTGCGAGTTGTGGCTGTGCAGGGAGAAGCAGAGAAGGCAGAAGGGGAGCAGCTGTCTGACCTGCGGCGCTGCCAGAGCTGCCACCTGCTCAGCAGCGTGCTGGGAAACCCCGACCTAGACAAGGGCAGGCTCTGTGCCTGGCAACGGCCAGAGGCAGCTCCCAGGACTGGTAGGTGCTGCTGGCTTTGTGGAGCTCCCCAGGAGAATGAGAGCCGTTAAATGCCAAGCATTTGCTGCTGGGTAAGGTTTCAGGGCCGCATTTTAGTGTTACCCGTGTGCAAGGAGGGCAGGAAGAGAGCTCAGGCACAGCCCCTCCAGCCAACAGCTGCTGCCGGTGAAAGGCAGGGTTAAAACACGCCTGGAGGACGAAGGGTTAAAGTTGCTCTGGTGAGCTCCGCCGAGCTCTGCCATGTGCCTGACCCACACAGCACTGCTGCCGAGTGCTCCAAGCGTGCCTGGGTAAGAAGTTAACACTTTCAAGCGGGGCTATGCAAGACCCCTGCTTGGGAAGTGCCATTGCTCTCCACAACCTGTCAAAGACAACAGGAAAAACCTCCACTCCTACCTCACGATTTTTTTTTTTCTTTTTTCTTCACCAGCAAAGAAAAATCCTGCATTGTAATTGCAAGGATTTAAAGGTGTGAATTTTGCACTCTCCGCACATGAAAACCTTTCAGTCTCCACTTCCAGGGATGAGCTACCTGGGGTTTAGGTCATTTGGCAAGGTTCTTAGCTTGGATATTCAGCAGCTCTATGAATATAGGAATCACCCTAATGATCCCTGTCTCCCACACTGTTAGTGATGCTTCCAGGAAACCCTTCATCTGTATGCCCTCCTGACCGCTGAGCAGAGCTAAGAAGGTTCCTGGCACAATGGTTGCATCCAGATCATGCAAAGCCAGATGTTTCACAGACACCCAGTCTGTGTGGTGGTGCCTTCTGAAGTGATTTTGCTTGTTTCCACCACTTCTTGTGGCAGAAATACCCATGCAGGAGTAGTGCTGGATCAGGAGGTGTTTCTTTACACCAAGAGAGCTATGATCAGCAATGGAATCCATTTGGAAGCCTGGGGTCAGTAGTGTTGCCCAGGGATCAGTACTGGATCCAGTTCTGTTCAGTGTCTTCATCAGTGACCTGGATGAGGGGATTGAAGGGACCTGAGGGTTCACTGATGATACCAAACTGGGGGGTGGGGGTTGGCTGAGAGCCTGTCTGGCTGTGCTGCCACCCAAGGAGATCTGGACAGGCTGGAAGCTGCATGAAGTTCAATAAGGAAAAGTGCAGAGTCCTGCAACTGGGGAGGAACACCACCAGGCACCAGTATAGACTAGGGAGTGTCCTGCTGGAAAGCAGCTCCATGCAGGAAGACACCGGAGTCCTAATGGACAGCAAGCTCTGCATGGGCCAGCAAGGTGCCCTTGTGGCCAAGAGGGCAAATGGTATCCTGGGGTACATCAACAAAAGTGTGACCAGCAGGTCTAGGGAGGTTCTTCTCTCCCTCTACTCTGTCCTGCTGAGACCACAACTGGAAGAGAGTCCAATTCTAGGCTCCCCAGTTCAAGAGAGATAGGGATTTGCTGGAGAGTCCAGTGAAGTCCCACAAGGATGACTGGGGGACTTGAGCATACCTCCTCTGAAGAAAGACTGTTTAATCTTGACAAGAGAAGGCTGAGAGGATATCTGATCAATGTCCATAATATCTGAAGGGTGGATGTCAAGATGAAGGTGCCAGGGTCCTTTTTGGTGGTGCCCAGTGATAAAGAACAATGAGTACAAGCTGGAACACAGGAGGTTGCACCTCAACAGGAGGAAATCTGTATGGTGAGGGTGCCAGAGCCCTAGAGAAGGCTGTCCAGGGAAGTTGTGGGGTCTCCTGCTCTGCAGACTTTCAAAACCCACTTGGATATGTTCCTCTGCAACCTGCTGTGGGTGATCCTGCCCTGGCAGGGGGTTGGATTCAAGGATCTCTGGAGGTCCCTTCCAACCTCTAACATTCTGTGATTGTTATTCCCCTCAACAGTAAGAGGTTGCTTGCTTTCAGAATTTTTGTATGAACCATTTGAAATAGTTTTACAAATACTGTATTCAGTCCACAGCTGAACTCCCACACCCCTGGGGGAAGAAAGTAAGCACTGTTTTTCCAGATGCCAATGATTACTTGGAAGCTATGCATGAATGTCCATTGGAATTTTTTGGGGCCTTTTTGTAACATCTTCCTGCCCCAAGGGGAATACAGATTTTATTAATAGTACAAGATAGTACTTGAAAAAAAAAAAAAAAAAAGAAAAAAGCTTTAGCACTACATCAGCAATGCTTGGTCCTTTGTAAGGTCAATTATATTTCCTTCTGGGGACCTCTTCCCCTCTTATTCCAGGCTGAAACAGATTATGGAAGCAACTGATGACCTCAGCTCTTTCTCTTTTTTTTCCTCAATAGGTCACCCCTAAATTGTAAGTTCCCTGTATTCAGCTCCTGCTTCAATTATTTGTGTGGATAATAACAGTCAACATAGCTTAACTCATTAACTTGTGCTTAATTACTACAAAGCAGCTGTACTAACTGATGGTTCTCACAACACTCTTTGTTAATCACACAGTCACAGAATGGTCTGGGTTGGAAGTGACCTCCAAAGGTCATCTAACCCAACACCCTCTGCAGTCCTCAACTAGATCAGGTTGCCTCACCTTGAGTATCTCCAGGGATGGGGCCACATCCATGAGGATGACACATCCCTAAATGTTCCTAAGTTCCTAAGCATGGTATCATAACCTTCCCAAAAGCTGCCACTTAATACTCCTTGATTTGAGGAGTAACATGTGGAGCCTGACCCCTGACAGGGCTGGAAAATTATTTGGCCATACATCTTCTGAAGTGCAGAAAAATGATTTTTAAAGACCTTCTGAAGAGTTTGCCCATCAGCCCTCCTCATTTTTCCATTAATAAGCACAAATTTAGCATTAATACAGGTTAGATTTAAAGCCATTTCCTCCTGACACTGTCACAGCAACTCATGAACTTAGATCCACACAATTAGCTAATCAGGGAATGTCTCTTGGGAGGCAAGAAAATCCATTTACCAAAAAAAAAAAGAAAAGAAAACTATTTCTATATGACAGTACAGTTATTAGAGCAAAGTAACAGGAAGTGTGAACACAAATTGGAGTAGCTAAGCTATAACCCTGGGAGGGGCCACAAGAATGACCTCTGAGCCTGACATCAAAGGTCCCCTGTCACATGCATCCTATAGATACAAAAGCTCTCCTCAGCTAACCCAACCATGCCTGCCCTCGGTGCAGCTGGCTGCTCTTATCTTGGCTGCAGATGTCAGATGAAGGGGAAGCAGCTAAGCCATGTCCCCATGCAGGTTTTGCTGGCTATCCCAGTACACCTGTGACAATGACATTACTTTCAAAGGCAGGGTGACTGCTCTGTGGTTGTGCAACCCTCTCTCCCTGTAGGCCTGGCTGAAGGCTCTCCAAAGCTTACCTGCCCGTACACAGAGCAGCAGCTCTGATACAGCAAAGCTCTGGGCCCTTGACTCAAGTCTGCTGAGAAAGAGGTGCAGAAAAAAGCCTGTGGAAAGGTAAAAAGTGTAAAAGTGAAGACCCTGTTGGGATTGGGGTTTTCAGTAACTCCAACACCAATTGAAAATCTTAAAAAGGAGGGCCAGTTAGTCTGACCCCTCTCCTGTGTGGTGGCTGCAGGGCTAGGAAGGACTCTCCAAGTGCCTAACCAGGGTGGGGAGTATTAAGCCTAATAGTTAGCTGTTAAATTCAGAATGTCTTGTGTGTAGCAACTAATCAATAGTTACATTTTTACATCCCTGGTTGCAGAATCTCTTTGTGTTCAGGTGAAGATGCCCAAAGATGGTTCAAGAGGTGTACCAGCCATGGACACAGTATAAAAGCAAACACCAGAACAATTTCTCAGAAGAAAAAAGGCTTCACCAACTGACAGTGAAGACCAAACTGTGTCACATGCATGTGAACAGCATCACTGTGTTTAAGGGAGCATCTGCTTTTGATGTCCTGAGGTAGAATCATAGAATGGTAAGGTTGGAATGGACCTCAAAGGTCATCTAGTTCCAACCCCCTGCCATAGGCAGGGACACCTCCCACTAGCACAGGTCCCTCAAGGCCTCATCCAGCCTGGCCTTGAACACCTCCAGGGAGGGAGCAGCCACAACCTCCCTGGGCAACCTGTGCCAGTGTCTCACCACCCTCACTGTAAACAACTTCCTCCTAACATCCAGTTTCAATCTCCCCTCTGCCAGTTCAAACCCATTGCCCCTTGTCCTGTTATTACAAGACCTTGTCAATAGTCCCTCTCCAGCCTTCCTGTAGCCCCCTTCAGATACTGGAAGGTTACAAGATACTTCCTGAAAGTGTGTGTGATGCTGCTTGCACTGAGCAGATGCCATCTGTGTTCTTCCCATACCCCTGCTAGCTTTGGATTGTGCGCAGAACAGAAACTGTTCCAAACTACTATACCTTCTTTTTCATTCTGAATGTAGCAATGTGCTTTTGATATCCTTGACAAGTGGACTTGTATGCAGAAACCTATTAAGAGCTGGCTCAGCATAGTAACTGCAGTGTGACAACAACCTAATGAACTTGAGGCCTCGAGCACAAGCCCTATGGAGAGAGGCTGAGGGAGCTGGGATTGGTTAGCCTGCAGAAGAGGAGGCTCAGGGGAGACCTTCTTGCTGTCTACAGCTACCTGAAGGGTGGTTGTAGCCAGGAGGAGGTTGCTTTCTTTTCTCAGGCAAGCAACACCAGAACAAGAGGACACAATCTCAAGCTGTGCCAGGGGAAGTTTAGGAGGTGAGGAGAAAGTTCTTGCCTGAGTCATTGACTGCTGGAATGGGCTGCCCAGGGAGGTGGTGGAGTCAGCGTCCCTGTAGGTGTTCAAGGCAGGTTTGGATGTGGCACTTGGTGCCATGGTCTGGTCTTGAGGTCTGTGGTGATGGGTTGGACTTGATGAGCTTTGAGGTCTCTTCCAACCTTGGTGATACTGTGGATAACTTCCAGCTTTGTACTCTTAAACCACTCCAAAAAACAAGGAATCGGCTCAGAGACTGAGTAGCTGCTTAGCTCTGCAGCACCACTTAAGCATCCTTGCACTCTTCTGACATAGAAGGCAAACATTGTCCCAAACAATCTCTAGAGATGCAGTGGATTCCCCTACAATAGTTAGTTTTAAAACTCAGCTTGTCAGACTGCTGGGCCATCTCGTTTCATCTACATCACCACCTCAAAAAGCTGGATCAGATGATCCCTAGGGTCTCTGCCATCATGGAATTCTGATTCTATGAATATTCCAGCACAAGACATTTTTCTTGCTACAGGAAGTACTGCCAGCATTTAAGTACAACAGACTAATCCCATTTTTTCTGCACTAAGAGCTGAATTGCAGTGAAGGGCAGAAAATAACCCAAAATCTGCATTAGAAGAAATTGGTATTTGCTCTGAGCAGAACTATGAGCCATTATGCAACTACTTCAAATAAGCTGATTCACACCAAACCAAAGTTAATATTTCTTCTCAGTAGAATAAAGCCTTGAAAGAAGATGATCCAGAAAACTTTTGAAGGGGGAAGAAGCCAGTCCACAAGACTTTTATCATCTTCTGCATATCTGTAAACAATGAAAGGCCTTGTTACTTGGGCTGAGTGGCATCTTGCTTCAGTCACCTTGGTCTTGGTGATTGCAACAGGGAACAAGTTCCACAGTAGAAATTCCAGGAGGAAAACAGAGGGGCCTGTGGCTTCCTGTACCCTTCCCTTTATACAGCTACAAGACTCCTTTCTGTTTGAGACAACTTGGAATTTATTAAAAAGACAATTGGTACTTATACACCAGAAAAAAAAAAGCCCAAAAACATATATATATATACTGTGAGGTCATACAGAAAGGCTGAAAGAGAAAATGTGTTTGGATTTAAAGTTCAGCAAGCTCCAGCTCTGACAAACAGTGGAGGCAAATCCCATCACCAGTATTTGACTGCACTGCACAGGCAACTGCTAGTAAGTGATCATCCTCAATTAATATGCTTTGGGGTCTTTATTTGAAATAAGTGAGGACACTGCCCTACATAAGCAAACATTTATGCAAGAGAAAACCTTCAAAAGCAGTTCTCAGCACATTAAGCTTCATTAAGGTCACAACTGTTAATGGATTTAGACTGTCATACTTGCCCCATTATCTAAGTCTGCCTTACTCCCTCCTTCATTCACCCCTTAGAAAAGTCTGATTTTTGTTTTCCCTCCCCTTTCCTTATGGGTCTTGTGCCCAGACAGAGCAAGGAGCTGATCTGGAGTGCCACAGTGCTTCATGACCTCTCCAGCTGCTGGAAGAGAAGCCCTGCCCCTTTTGACAGCAACCCTATTAAGTGAACCTAAGCCAAAGTGCATTTTCTGCCAGTGGCTGAGCACTTGCAGTTCCTGATAAAAAAAATGCTTAAGCAGTGGCAAAATTGCTTAAACCCAGAAACTTATTCTAATGGCTTTCTTTCAGGACAATCCTTATTGCCACAACAGGCTGTTGCACAGTACAAGTCCATCAAAATCTCTCTCCTGGTAAGTAACCAGGTTCTGTTGGAATATTCCTCTTTACAGACTGCAGTTGTGCACTTCAGAGCAAGAAAGGGACCATTAATGATACCCTTGTCTAAATTATTACGTAATACAAGCCCAAGCGACTCAATCCAATCATTTCTGCATCAGATTTCTGTTCTGAGCTACAGTCAGAGCCACGACAAACTCACATGGCAGCATTTCAAGGAGGCCCTCTGCTCCCTTCCCTTGCAGTCAGCCAAGCTATTTGCAAATTCTTTCACACATTCTCCTGCCTGTGAGAAATGTAGGCCAGCTTACCACAATGTGTGAAAATGCTTTTAAAAAGCCCAGCTGCTGGCCTGGTTTTCATACACAGAGTGAAAGTGCTTTTAAACACTCTCCTGCAAGCTCTCCTTTTCTTGCAAAGGGAACTTTCCCCTCTCTGTGGTGAAAACATCATACAGACTTTCTTCCCTACCCCACCATGGAGCTTCTCTAGCACCACTCTTGCACTGCTCTAAGGCCCTGTGCCTGCTTTTAGCTTCTCAGTACTTCAATGATATTTTTAAATATCATTATCTATAATTATTTCTTAGCTAAAAGAGATGGAGATTGAAAGGAGTTATATTTGCTTTCCCCAGTTTCAATCCAAACTAATTGCAATTAGGTGAACAAGCAATACTCTGCTAGAGCTAAAAGCAGAAATTCCTCGGCAAAGGAGGATTTTAAATTAGCACAAAAGATAAGAAAGGGAAAAATAAAGGAAAAAATAATGAGAAGCCATAGATAAAGAGCATTTCATTGAATAATGCTTGGGTTTTAAGCCATTACTAAAATCCACAAACTTCAGAGGTTTCAAAAGAATACTACTCAAGAGGGAAAACAAAATGAGTATTTATTGTGAAGTTCAAGGTTGCCTACCTGTGTCTAAGATGCTGAAGGAATTGACCCTTCTTTCTCAGATGATCCCAATTTTGTTTCACACTCTTTGCAAGTATGATGGCAATGCCTACAATATTGAAAGCAAATAAACCATCTAATTTCTAATGCTTCCTAAGATCCAGCCTAATTCTACTCTCCTTCAGCTTCAAACCATTTCCCCTTGTCCTGTCTCTAAACACCCTGATGAAAAGTCCCTCTGCAGCCTTCCTGGAGGATTTCTTCAGGGATTGGAAGGCAGCTCTAAGGTCCCTGTGGAGTCTTTTCTTCTCCAGGCTACCACCCAGCTCCCTCAGACTGTCCTCACAGCAGAGATGTTCCAGCCTTTGGATCACCTTTGTGGTCCTGCTCTGGACTCACTTCCAACAGCTCTGTTGACAATGGTGAGACACTTAAAGGGATGATACTGGATGAAAAGAGAACTGGTGGTTGTTGTCCTATCACACAATCATTTCATTTAAAGCATGGACTTCCTAAAAACAACCACTGCACTAAGCTTAATTTGCATTTTCTGAAGAATATTAAGTAGTTTATAATGTTCTTATCTATAGCCTATAAATATGAGCAGCACTTTATGATAACTACATTTACATTCCCAGTTTTGCTGCATACAATTTGTACTGGGCTTTAGACTATGTTGATGTAGGATTAATAACTGAAGTAAGCACAAACCTTTTTTTTTGTGGACCACATGGCACAATACCAATTTTCTGGAACTTCTTTTGGCATTCTCCAATGTATGACACCTTCCCAACAGCATAGCCCAAGACACCAGCAACTACAAAGACAGATAACAAAACACTGTTAAGGCAAGAACCTAAATCAAGGCTCTGCAATTAGCTTCATTCTAACCACAGGACCAAATTGTTGTGTCTTGTCAAAAGGTACTACAAACACATGAAGTTATACACAGGGATTACAGGGAGGTCTTCCAGAACTGTGAGACACAGCAAGTGGTCCATAGCAATGCCTACAGGAAGAAGCTATCCATATTCAGCTGGAATGCTATGATTTGGAAAGCTAGAAATGGGGAGATTCAGACTGGTTGTGAGGAAGAAGTTCTTCATCATGTGGGTGGTGAGAGCCTGGAAGGGGTTACCCAGGGAGGTGGTGGAAATCTCATCCCTGGAGGTGTTTAAGGCCAGGCTGGATGTGGCTGTGGGCAACCTGATCTAGGGTAGGGTGTCCCAGCTCATGGCAGGGGGGTGGGAGCTGGATGATCCTTGTGGTCCCTTCAAACCCTGACTGATTCTATGATTCAGAGGAACAGATTACAGAGACTGCTCACAATGAAATTAATTGTGTCAGCATTAATGTCTCTTGCCCTTGCACGCACACCATGGCCTACTTCCAGTGATCACAACTTCAACACTCTCTTCACTGAGCTTCTAAGCAGCTAAAACATCATCCTGCCATGCTATCACACTCTGGCAGAATAAAAACTCTACTTCAACACCCTCCATTTTCTTTTGAACTTCTGCTGAAGAAGGAACCAACTTAATTTCTTGCCATTTAAGAGCCAACTCACTGTACTGTGCAGTCTCTGTGCTTTGTTTTATCAGTTCCTGGTCAGGAATTAGAAGAATCAAAAGACCATATGACAGGGAACATAAAGGCATAAAGAATAAATCTTATGAGGAGCAAATGAGGGAGCTGGGGATGGTTAGTGTGAAAAAGAGGAGGCTGAGGGGAGACTTCACTGCTGTCTACAGCGAAGGGACATTGTGGAGAGGCTGCTGCTGGGCTCTTCTCACAGGTAACTAACTAGAGACGGAACAAGAGGAAACAGTCTCAAGCTGAGACTGGTGATGTTTAGATTGGACATTAGGAAGAAGTTTTTACAGAGAGAGTGGTCAGGGACTGAAATGAGCTGCCCAGGGAGGCGGTGGAGTCACTCACCCTGGATGTGTTGAAGAGTCTTCTGGATGTGATGCTTGGGGCTATGGTTTAAGGTGAATCTTGTAAAGTAGGGTTCTAGGTTGGACTTGGTGATCCTGAGGGGCTTTGCCAACCTGCATGTTTCTGTGATACTACTGTATATATTATACCATGATGAGCCCTTGATACCATGAGTGTGATCTGTGATGCATACCTAATCAATAAGGCTGGATTTATTCATAAAACAACGCTGATGTTGGAGAGAGGCGAGATGAAGTAAATATAAGCTGCTTCTAAAAAATGTTTACTTTAGAAGAACCTTAATGATTTTAAAAACACAGCACTGATGGCCTAAAGTGCTATGGTAATATGTTGTAAATTCAAGAAAAAAAAAAAAAGAAAAAAAAAAAGAGTTTGAAATGGATTTCAGAGAAGTCCATTTGAAGTCTTG
>VWZE01012791.1:28206-56589 GCA_013396675.1 Eubucco bourcierii
TCTGCTGTGAGGACAGGCTGAGAGAGTTGGGGCTCTGCAGCCTGGAGAAGAGAAGGCTTCCAGGAGACCTTAGAGTAGCCTTCCAGTATCTGAAGAGGACCTACAGGAAGGCTCGGGAGGGACTGTTGACAAGGTCTTGGAATGACAGGGCAAAGGGGCAATGGGTTTGAAGTGGTAGAGGGGAGATTGAAAGTGGATGTTAGGAAGAAGTTGTTTGCAGTGAGGGTGATGAGACACTGGCACAGGTTGCCCAGGGAGGTTGTGGCTGCTCCCTCCCTGGAGGGGTTCAAAGCCAGGTTGGAGGAGGCCTTGAGTGACCTGTACTAGTGGGAGGTGTCCCTGCCTATGGTAGGGGGTTGGAACTGGATGATCCTTGAGGTCCCTTCCAACCTTACCATTCTATTATTCTGTAAGTCTGTGCATTGCCTCCAAATATTATTTTTTCCATTCAGAATTGGGTAAAACTTACTTGCCATCTTTGGAAATGCACCAAATCTCGGGTTTGCTGAGAAAATGCCTACAATAAAAAAGAAAACAGTCAGAGAGCTCATTCACTTGAGGAACTCACCAGCACTCACACCTAAGACAATATTTTTCCTACAAGCTTTTGTGCTTCTGAGGGTGAAGACTGTGCAATAAACTTGGAAGTCAACTAAGATTTAGGAACATCTAATCACTTTCCATTCCACTAATTCTCAGTGCACCTGCTTTGTGGAACTCCTAGAGTCAGAGGAAGAAATCTGGACTTTGCAAGATTCAGTTCAAGATGAAAGCAGCACAGCTGCCACTGGTGACACCCACAGCACTGCAGGAAGAGCAGATGGTAGCTCACGTTTCAGTAGAAACCAACTCTCCAAATACAACAGCCACCTGAAATCTCTTACTCATGTTCTCTGTGCTGTGAGAAACAGGCTCAAACTGTTCTTCAGCAATCTTCTGTGGCTATTGATTAAATGAGTGTTAAACTGTACCACCAGTATCTAGCCTCCCCTCCTTGAGAGAGATCATATATTTTTTTGCTTTAAGAGGAGAAATGCAGAGTGCTGAACATGGAAAACCAAAAGACTATCTTTAGCTTTCCCCACCAAAATCTACCTTCCCCCCAGTTAACACCAAGAGATGGAACCAGTATGCCTCAGAGTGTGTGCCCAGTAGCAGAGTGCCATGCTGTGAAGGAGGAATGCACACAGCAAGACTGCCATGGCAAAGAGAAAAGAAGTGAGCACAGGTTGCACTGCTACATGCATTTAGTGTTACTGACAGAAGCTCCAGCTTCTTCTGGAGCCAGTGTACTGTTTGCAGCCATCAGAGGGGCATTCAGACACAGCAGCATTCAGTCCACACTGTGCGAGGGCCTCTGCCCACTGGCATCTAAGCAATTTTAAGCATAGTCTCTTAGGAGAGGAAGGAACAGAATTGTTGTTTGTTGCTAAACAGCCTCCCCCACAGCTGCTGAGACACAGCAATGGTTATTTAATTGGGCATTTGTTATTCCACAGCTGATCAGAAATATCTGAGTACAGCAGAGAGAAATTGAGAAGAGTACCTGGTGCCAGAGGCTGGCATGTTTGCTACTGAGACACTCACAGAGCCTTTCCTGCCACTGCTCACCCTTTTCAGATGTGGAATCCTTTGCCCTCACTCTCCCTTGCTCCTTCCCTCCTTGTCTGCCTACAAACTCACAGGAAAGAGATATCTAAAAAGAAGTCTAAAAAGAGAACTACATCAGGTTTTAGAGCTTCCACTCTAATTCTCCTGGTAATCTTAGGGAAAAAAAAAAAAAACAACCCAAAAAGAGAAAATGATGAGAAGGAAACATAGCAATAGTGCTGGAACAAGACAAGGAACTTGCAAACACACAGTGAGAAAAGGTTGAGTCATTTCCACCTCCATTTGCTGTCTCCCACCACCTGTCTCTTATAGTCTTTGGATTCTTTTCTGGTTCAGGCCCTGAGATTTTTTTTCTTGTTCTACCTGCTCCTGCTGTAGCCAACTGCTGATTCAGGCTGAAGAGCTGTCTTACTTGCTCCTGTGGGATGCACCCATCTTAGCAGTTTTCAGAGCAGATGCCCTTTGCTCTTTACCCAAAATGCTAACTTCAATCTTATCCACAGGGGAACCTCGAGGTGGAAGGCACAGATTCACCCACCAGAGAACCAGAACACAATTATCTTTTGTGTTAGCCTGCAGATCACAAGCCACCTCTATAAAAAGCTCTCTGCCTCCTCACTTTGGCAGAATTCCTTGTCCCTCTGCACCAAAGCTGCATTCATATTGATGTGTGGTCACTGTATAAGCACTGCCAGCATTTTTCAGATGTACCCAATTCTGATGCCACTCCTCAGGTGGTACCATGCTCTGCCCTATAAGCAGCCCCAGTGAAGACTCTACTCAAATACATGTGACCATGGTGACAGAATATAGCCACCACTCTTCACATCTGTGAATTCTTTTTCAGTTCAAGCTCTTTCAAAAGAATGACTGTGGCAATGCATACATAATGATCACTGTAACAACAATGGTGTTGAGTGAGAGGAATATTGATGCTGACAACCAGCAGGCTTTGGGGAAACTTGCATTTCAGATCTCAACTTCAGAAACTTAGGACCATGGTGTATTTTTAGGGGCAGTGGGTGCCAGCTGGAGCACAGAAGGTTCCACGTGAACATAAGCAAAAACTTTTTCACTGAGAGGGTGACAAAACACCGGAGTAGGCTGCCCAGGGAGGTTGTGGAATCTTCTTCTCTGGAGATAGAGTTCCACCTGGACGTGTTCCTGTGTGATCTGCTGTAGGTGATACTGCTCTGGCAGGGGGATTGACTGGATGATCTTTTGAGGTCCCTTCCAGCCCCTAACTTTCTGTGATCGTTTTATATTTACCTTTCGAGACTAGCCCCTGGGTGACAAGCATGCTTCCAAGAGACAAAGGAAGAGCTGTGAAAATAGAAAGGAGGAAAGCATCTGGTATCAGCTAAAATTTCTTACCTATTATTTAAGTACATTATTCCTTAATATGTTAAATGTTTTATGTGTTTATAATGTTAAATACATTACTCATCTTCCAAGCATAAACTCAGTGTGGTGTCTTAATCACCTCTGACATCTGCTCAGTCAGGCAGGCAGATGTAACCCAAACTCTTCAAAGCAAGGATGTGTTCACACAGCATGCTGCAGCATCTGGAGCTAATGCATGCTATGCTATATATGAGAGATTTATTAAATAAGACCTTATACAACCCGAGACAGCAGCTCTGATTAAATGCTTTTCCATCTTCTCTTTTCAGAAAGCATGTAAATTAGAAACAAACTGATATGGTGGACGTAAGAGACACCAGAACAATGAGTAATTAATCTTTTGGATGTCCTAACACCTGAAGAATTTCACAGACCCAGGACACATAATGCCTGTCTTTCATTCAAAAGCAAGAGTAAGCATGGAATCAAGTAAAACATTCCTAAGGTTGCTTTAATAATGGACTTCAAGAATAAAATCAAGTCTATGATTGTTAAAGTTCATATTAAGTCACTAAGTTGAACCATCTTTACCTACAATGATGATACAAATAATTCAATTAACCCTAAAACAACATTTTAAATCAACTCTATGACTGTTAAAACTCACATTAAGCAACAACTAAAATTCATTCACCTTTACCTACAATGATGATGCAAAGCATTCAATTAACCCTATAAGAACACATTTAAAACCAACTCCATGATTATTAAAGCTCATATTAAACAACAACTAAATTCATCCACCTTTACCTACAATGATGATGCAAAGCATTCAATTAACCCTATAAGAACACATTTAAAACCAACTCCATGATTATTAAAGCTCATATTAAACAACAACTAAATTCATCCACCTTTACCTACAATGATGACGCAAAGCATTCAATTAAATATGTAACAACATATTGCTCAGCTTCAAATGAGGTGACAGAGTTAGCCCACAGTAATATTCCAGCAAAACACAATGTATTACAACAAGCAGTGCAGCATTTTCCAGTCACATTTGCTTCAGTGCATTAAGAAGTCACCTTCAGTGTGGTAAGGGCAAGTTTGGATCACTCACCTCTGTACCAGAAACTTTCCCTTTTGCATTCTTCACGGATCTTTGCAATTTCTCCACTGTTCTGAATTTGGGACTTTGGGCAATAGAACATTGGCTGAAAGAATAAATCTGGGTTAGCTTCCTGAATTTAATCTCATAGGAAGAAAAGAATAAATCAATTGAAGAAGATTAATAATTTGAAAGAACAAATAAAACACAAGACTCTGGTAGAGTAGAGAGACAGGACAGCTGACTCCAACTAGATACTGCATACCACATGGCATTGTGCTCAGGACAGGAAGCAGGAATCTTCATTAATTTAATGGAAATGTTAATTATTTTTCTGTAAAAATGCAACATCTACCAACCTACTTATTCCTGAAATCAAAACCAGACTTTGTGGAACAAGCAGTGCCTTGGGAAAAAGAGCACATTAGCCTACTACAGAATTCTGCCTCATTTTATGCCTGATTGATCCATGGTTTTGTAACCAAGTGCATCTACTGGTCACAGCCACACATTTCACATTCTAGCTAATTAACATGTCAGTCCTTCTTCAACGGTGGTGCTGCTTGGGTAAGCAGTGGAGAACTGACTCCACTTCAGACTCTAGAGAACCTCTCCAAACTGGTTTCACAGCAAGGTCACTACAAACACAAGAGAGCACAAACAGGCAGAGTGAAAAGATAAGGAAATGAGCATAGGGCTCTAAGTGCACCAACACGCTTTGCAACTTACCTACCACACACACCCTGCCAGGGGTTTAGTTGCTTGGGCTCAAAGTCAGCTCTAACATGGTACAGTTGCGCAACACTGAAGTAAATTGCCATGAAAGCAAATCTGGGACAAAGAGCTACAAGAAGCTTTGCCCAAGGCCTCTGTCCCTCAGCTCAGGAGTTGCACTTAAGCTCAGGCCCTTGCCTTAACTGCATTGTAGATATGCCTGTACCATCAGATCCCTCCTTGCCTTGCTAACTTGAACTCTTAGCTTGACATCAGACTTGTCTTATTCCTATGGACTTGCCTAGCAGTCACTGAGCTGACTACTGGCTCGCCCTGCTTAATGTCACTGGAGATGCTCCTTCTCCTTGAAGTCACAACCCACACCTGCCTTGCTGTCACTCATGCCTCCCAGGTCACCTTTTCTTGCAGATCAATCAACTTTTGCTGCTCCCTGGCAGTGACCGGTTAACAACAAGGTCCTGACACATGTAAATCCCTTCTTGTTAATTGCATGCTCATAGTATATGGTAAAATATGAAGCCCTGTAGGTAGTTGATTTCTCCAGCAGAGGAGAAAGATCAGCTGCCATACAGCTGGAAGGCAGCTCCTTGTCCTTCTCTTCTGAAGGGAAGCATGTACACAGCTTGATAGGGACAGGTTATACTGGAGTAGTACTCAGACACTATGGCTCTGCCCCTTTGTAACTAGTTTAACCAGGACAAATTAGAGCTCGCTATCTTAAAAACTCCTAGTCCACTGAGTGTGGTGAATACAGAATCACTGAATCAATCAGGCTGGAAAAGACCTTCAAGATCATCAAGTCTGATCCATTACCCAACATCATCTAACCCATCAATCATGGCACCAAGTACCACATCCAGTCTGTTTTTAAACACTTGCAGGGATGGGGACTCCACCACCAAACAGGGCAGCCCATTCCAATGGGCAATTACTCTTTCTGCAAAGAACTTCCTAACACCCAGTCAATGTCCTATCTTCATTTATATGCTTGTGCTAGCTTACTTCCGTTTCTCTCTTCAATAAGAGTGACCAATGCAAAATCCCCATTACTCACTGGCAATAGCAACAAAATTAAACAAAACAGAAACAAACAACAATCAAAAAACCCAAAACAACAAAAAATAAAACCAACCAAACAAAAAACCTAAACCACAACTTACCCATCCGGCCCATCCGCCTTGCTTTGGTGGAGATGTCTGAGTTTCCTGTTCAGTGGTTTCAGAAGCCATTGTCTCTTTTCTTGTACTCTGCTGCTGATCTCAGACACCAGAAAGTTATATGCTTTATGCTTGGCTGTCTCTTTCTGCTAGGTACAAAGGTAAAAAGCCAAAGTATCAAACAGATACTGTAAGTTCAGTGTTTGCCTAGAAACAGTAATCACCACGTTCAAAGGAGTGCATTTTTTAACAGTAGATAGCATGCATCAGCCGATTTAGTTACAGCACAAAGTATCACTTCTTAGCAGTACAGAGCTGTGTGTACCCCAACTCAAACAGGAAAGTCAGTGAGTACAATTTCATGTTGGATCACGACCTACCACAGCACTCTCCATCACAAGGAAAGCAGAACAAGCATGAACAAATAACCCCAAACCTTTCTAACCTTTGTGGTACTGCACGTCAAAGATTGAACTCATTTGTAGGTTCTCCAGAATCACCAGGCTATTTCTATCCTCACTGCCATAAGCCTAAGTCTTGCTCCCACAGGACACACAAGGCAAGCTTATCACAAACTATCTGGAATTCTGCATTTCCAACAAACACAATCCAGGTACCTACATACTTAAACATGAACCTCACAATAATAAAACCCCAGAATCAAAACCTATTAAGGACAAATAGATTCTAAAGAGCTTTAGAATCACTGCCTTCCATGCCTGGCAATTGTATTACTAGGGAAAAGTAAGAAGAAATCTTATTTATTTATGGGGTAATTCAAATCTAAAGTGATTGTTGCTGCATGGTCTGGCACTTTACTAACTGTTATGGTTTGGGAGTTATCTGCCCCTCCACACACTTTGTAAAATCACCCAGACTATACCCAGCTGGCTGGAAGTTAAGGACTGAAGCTCTATTTACAGCTCAGCACAATATACAAGCAGATATAAACACTATATACAGGAATATTTACAGAAATACACAAGTTAAAGGTAATACAGAAACACAATCTCCCTCCCAGAAAACAGAGTCCCCAGGAGGGGCTCCCAACCACCCTTCCACCTTCTTCCCACTCCTATACCTTATCCCAGGGTTTGCCTTATGTGCAAGGTGAGTTTGGAGGATTGGTCAGGAGGGTTAGAAGCAGAGTGATTAGTGAGGTTAGCAGAGAGGCCAGCAGACAAAAACCTAGAGAGACAGAGACTCTCTCAGGGTGTCTTATCTATGTTTGTGTTCTTGTTCTTAAACATCTCAGTAAGCCTATAAGTGAAGCAGACATCACCACTGTTTGCTTTTCACAGCCTATAATCTAATTTTCTCCATTAAAATATTCCAATTAGCCTCAAACCAGCACACTAACACATAGGGCAGCCCTGCGATTCAAATAGCACCTTTTGAGAGTGCTGGCACTGAGTGACTGCAAAGGACAGAGCTAAATAGGAAATGTGTGACAATTTTACAGCCCCAAGCTTTTGGCACTCATAATATTTCTGCACAAACCACATCCTGCACTTATTTTGGGGTCATCTCCACAGACAGAGGGTTCAAGCAAATGTCTCCTTCACATAAGACTGGATCTTCAGGTAGCAATGCTTTTTCTACGTGCTCAAAGAAAAGCAACACAATTTCCTCGTCCCGTGGCAAGAAAATTAAGCATCGCACTCACAAACGACCTGCACTTTTTTCTCAGCTGCTCTGAAAAATGACAACCACCACCGAGACTTTGGGTAAAAATTAAGTCTGGGAGTCCACAGGATGTTGGGAGCGCTCACAGCTCCTCACTGCCTGCCTCACCCTGACGAAGAGCAATTTAATTTTCCATTAAACTCTCATTACGTAATGCAAACACAAGAATATAGAAGTTAAGAAGAACGCCTAAAACTTTGAACAGGTTTACGTCAACCGTAGACACAAAATCTTCTTGACAGCTTTTGTAGGAGGTAAGAGTGGCCGCAATCAGGTCTAGGGCAGGCATCCGTTCCAGCCGGCAGTGGCCTTCCTCTGCCCCCGCCACACGGGCCCTAACGCCCAGCCCCGCCCCGCCCAGGCCCGCCTCGGCCACACGGGCGCTAACGCCCAGCCCCTAACGCCCCCGCGCCCCCGCCCGGGCTGCCGGCGAAGGCCTGAGGGAGAAGGGACGAGGCATCAAGGGCTGGCGGATGATTGCCGTTACGAACTGCCACCTGCCCTCCGCCCCGAGCCGGCCGCAGAAAGCCAGGCTAGCCTCGGCCTTCCTCGGGCCGTGACGCCGGAGAAATGCGGTCCCTCAGGGCCAGAAGGGAGCAGCCTCGCGCTCCCTGGGGCCGCGGCGCGGAAGACAGCAGGCCGACTCTGCGGGCAGCGCTCACCTCCCAGAGGGCGACAGGCCAGTGGAAGAAAGGGAAGAGAACAGGCCTGCCCGGCTCAACCTATCCGCCGCGCTCCCGCACCACCCAGCCCCGGAAGTCTGTGAGGAGCGGGACCCAGCTGCACAGCTGCCGTGGTCGGGCGGGACCCGGCTTTACCGACGCCCGGCTCTGCTTGCCCGGGCAGGTCCTGTTGCGCCCTTGCCGCTGGGCTCCACCGCCATCTGCCGGCCGCTGGTGGCAAGGACAGACGAGGAGCAGCCTGTCTGCAGCTCGCCTGAGACCGGGACCTCCTGGGCAGGCGTAGCTGACGGACTCCGGAGGTGAAAGGTCTCGTCGAGATCCCGCTAGCTGCTCGGTCCTAACCATATCGGTTACCAAATTAGCAGCTCATACTTCCTCATGAGCTGCTCTGGGAGAAGAACAGTGAGCACGCTGCTAAGATTCCATCTAAGCATTCGTATTTCCCCAAAGAACTTCAAAATTAATCTTGCAAGGAAGTATTATCCTGAAATGCCATCTGGGGGAAGGGCTGTTCCTCTAAGAATACTGAAACAAATTCTTCCATTTTCTCTGGAAAGAGAAATACAATGCCCTTCTTTAACCTTCCTGAAACAAAGCTTGTAAAGCTGAGTTTTGTTTTGCATTTCACCTTTAGTAAACACTAGTCTGTTTTTTTTTACATTGAGACATAATTTTTAGTGGAGTATCCTAAAATGGCAGTAGGACACGTCAGTGCTTATCATGAAATGGTTTGTGAGATCACTGTTGTACTTCTGCTTCCCACATGACTTTGGTATCTCTCTGTCATTTTACACTTGTCATGGTTGATTTTCTCGAGTCCCAAAAGGCTTTCAGCTTCCAGAAGCCTTGTCTGCCTGGAGCACCTTTCCTCAAAGCATTCTCTCATTCTTGCCTGCTGAACCAGAACATTTGGCTTTGCTGCTGCAAAATGTACTTTTCACACAGAGGTTTGGCAAGACCCACATCCTAAAACAGCTCTCCTGTGATCTGAGATGTATCCTTGAAATCGTATGTAAAAATACTTTCATAGATGCTGGCTAACTGCTATTCTGGAGAACACAATACACAAGAAAATCCACCCTGATAACCAATGGGTTTTTTTTAGCTGTTTCTGCTTAAACTGCCATAAAATGAAAGAGCACTGCAATGACAATTTCCTCATGGGGCATATGCGTGCCCAAGGGTTGCTTGTATTCTTGCACCTTCCTGTGCAGAAGTGCCTGTTAAAAATCAGGCTAGACTTGTTTTTAACTGTAAAGGTAAAGCTGGTTATCAATTGAGTGTGTTCTCAAACACTCTTTGGTTTTAAGATTTACCTGAAAGTACTTCAGGGCTATAAAAACGGAGAGAATTTGATAGACAGGACCAATAAATGTTACTGCTTCAGAATAACCAACACAAATCAAAAGAGACCCTCCCAGAACAAAGCCAACCCTTACACATCAAAGAAAAGGAACAAAGATACCAAAAAAGAAAGAACTGAGTTCTCTGCTGAGGAATGTTCAACTGTTTGAGTAGAAAGAGCTCAAGGAGCTGAGATTTCTCCAACGTCAAGGAAAGTTTACAGGTGGTTGCCTGAAGAACCTTTAAGAAAGTGCTGCAGGGTTGCCAGGATCCTGAGGTGCCCCACATTTACCAAAGGCAAAGCCTTCCCAGTGTGCATATTTAACAGAAATGTTCCAGGTATGCTTACAGCAGCTGACAGGAGGAGAAACTAAGCCCAAGTGTGGTAAGTATGGTTTCTTTCTTCATTAGAAAATCACAGAGACTATTAATTGCTTAAAAATCCCCTGAGAAACAAAGACCTGGAGTAAGAGAAGTATACAGGGGTTACAAAAATGTATCGATAGTAAGAAAAATACTTAGAGCATGGAAAGCTGCATAAGAATTACACTGTAAGGTACTGTTCTTGTGCTGATGGGAGCAGCAGTTGAGGGTGAATGAGAACACATGAAGAGTCACAGCAGGAAACAGTCAACACACTTCTGAGTAAAACATTAAACTGTCTTCGACTATGAACAAGAAATTCTGTGACAGTTTTCTATGTCCTGAGTGATTTTTTTATACACTTATTTCTGTTTTACACTTGGTCTGGTCTGCTTTTAAGTAGAAACAAAGGACTGAAAATTATCAGATGTTCTAGTCTCAAGATTTACACTTCTCAGTGTAAATGAGGATGTAAAAAGGGTGTAAAATGGAAGTAAAAAGTGTAAAAAGGATGTAAAATGATCACAGAGCTTTCTCCTCTCTTGGGCTGCAGTACTCTATGTGTAATTTCTTGCCTCCGATAAAGACCTGTAAACACTAACTGATTTCAACAGAGTGATCATAGAATCATAGAATGGTCTGAGTTGGAATGGACCTCCAAAACTCATCCAGTCCAACCCCCTCTGCACTCAGCAGGGACATCTTCCACTAGATCAAGTTGCCCAGACCCCTGTCCAGCCTCACCTTGAATATCTCTAGAGATGGTGTCTCAACCACCTTCCTGAGCAACCTGTTCCAGTGTTCCACTATCCTTGTTGTAAAGAACTTGTTCCTAACTGATCCAGCCTAAATCTGCTCTGCTCTAGTTAGAAGCCATTGCCCTCATCCTGTCCCTGCAGGCCTTTGCAAACAGCCTCTCTGAAGCCTTCTTATAGTTCCCTTCAGGAATTGGAAGGCTGCTATAAAGTCTCATCAGAACCCTGTCTTCTCCAGGCTGAATACTCCCAGCTCCCTCAACCTGTCCTTGTAGCAGAGCTGCTCCAACCCCCTAATCATTTTCATGATAGGTGCTTAGGTCCTGGAACCAGACTTCATTGTATTTGCCTGTTGTAATACATACTGAAATGAACCAAGACCTATTATAGGAAGTACATCGCTGGGGCAATCTTCCTGAATCATGTCTCACAGAACATTTTACTGAGAAAAGGTCTTTAGCAAGTCTCAATATTAATCAGTCCTGTGTTTCAGACATGTCTGCTTTCGTTTCAAAACACAGTGCACCTGAAAACTCCCTCCTTGTTCCTTGATGCTTATCTGGGGAGTCAACTGGAATGTAAGTTGGTTACACTTGAAGCCAAACTTGGTGGTTGCTGTGTCTCAGAGAGTGTATGTAGCATACAATGGCCAAATTTATCAGGAATTGCATTATTTTCACTTCATTGTGAGTTTGATGAGGGCCACACAAGCACATCAGGTCGGTGATTCCAATCATGTCTAGTTTTACTGGCGCTGCACCTCTGAACCATGAAGCAAGATACTGTGATTACAAAAAGTGTTGCAGAAGTGTTTCAGTTGCCTGAACACATCCTGCCAGCTTCGTGCTCTTGCAGCACCCCAAAAGCAGGGCTGTTCTGGGCTTACCCAAGGCCAAGGATCTCATCTTAGAGATTCCATTTGTGTCATGCCACAGCTAAATGAAATGGTCTCATCACTTGCAATAATAAGTGAAGCTGGTGAATATTCTGGGATGGCTTTTCTTAAATGAATGGGGGGTTGGGCTTGAAGATCTCCAGAGGTCACTTCCAACCTATAATGTCCTATGATCCTGTGAAGATGGCTTCAGTCAAATGGGACTTGGAGGAAAGAAGAAGAAGTTCATTAAACCTCTGAGTTTCATTCTTCCTCCTCCAGAGAGGGTGACTTTTCCCACCAAAATGCTTCATTTCTTTGGTGGCCATTTGAAACATACATATGTTTTTAAATACCAACCAAAATTCAACAGTTTCTGTAGCTAGCCAAACCCTGCTAGACTGCAGGATTGCAGGGTAAATTAATTACTTGATTGTGAGACTACTGTCCAGTCTAAACCTACCCAGCTGCAGCTCGAGGCCATTGCCTCTTGTTCTATCACTAATGAACTGTGAGAAGAATAAACTCTGGCCATCTGTGCTGACCTCCATGAAGACTTGACCTGGTTTAACTGAGTAGGTCTTCGGAGTCACCCCACACCTCGCCATTCTTACTAGTAGCAGTGCCAGCTTGGTGTGGGCTCTGCCACTGTGAGCACTTCTGTGACTGTACAGCCACCAAGCTATGGGGGTTCACTTCTGTTCAGCCTGCTCTGCAGCCACCCTGCAGAATTGGGCAGGGGGTCCATGCTGAGCCGGGCCCAAAGAGAGGTGCTGAATGGTGCCACATCCAGCTGGCAGCTGGCACCAGTGGTGTGCCCCAGGGATCAGTGCTGGGCCTGGACCTGTTCAATATCTTTGTTTATGATCTGGACCAGGGGATTGAGTCCAGCATCAGTAAGTTTGCAGATGACACCAAGTCAGGAGCAGGTGTGGATCTGTTGGAGGGTAGGAGGGCACTGCAGAGGGACCTGGGCAGGCTCGATGGGTGGGCAGAGGCCAATGGGATGAGATTGAACAAGGCTAAGTGCAGGGTTCTACACTTTGGCCACAACAACCCCAAGCAGTGCTACAGGCTGGGGACAGAGTGGCCTGCAGAAGACGAGGTTCAGGGCAGAGCTCATTGCACCTTAGTGGCTGTCGTCCCTCACGGCCGAGGCGCTCCGCCAGGCGGCGCTGTGGCAACCGCTAGCCGCCGGCCGCGTGCCGGGCGGGCTCCGTGAGGCGGGACGGGCGGCAGTGCCGCTCCGGTCTCCGGCACTCTCACTTGGCTGCGGTAGAGAGGGGCGAAGCCCCCGCCGCGCTGGGCAGCGTCAGCGGGGCGATGTTCCCTCTGTGGAAGGCCGTTCTCTCGGAGAGCCTCCTGGGTAGGTGGCGGCGGTGCCGCCCGTCGGGGCTCTGGGGGGGCTGTGAGGGGCCGCGGTGGCCGCGCTGCGAGGCGGTTAGTGGCGCCGGTTGTCCTTCAGCCTCTTTGGAAGACCCTGCGGCAGGGCAGCGCTAGGGACTCTGCCGGGAACGGCCGGTGGCCGTAGCGAGGCGGCCCCTGCAGGGTGTCGTGGGGCTCCCCGTCCTTGGGGAGGTATTGCCGCTGGAAAGCTCCCCCTTGGCAGTAAGGAATGGGCACTGCCGAGTGTTCTTCTTTGGGTTCTTCGCGCCCTTCTAGCATCGCCTTTTGGTTCTTGGATCAGCCTAGGATTTCTTGCGTGGCCTCAGCCGAGTGCACAGGTGTCTGTTGAGGCGGTGTGAGCCCGGTTGTGCTGCCCAGACAGAGCAAGGCACGGAGCAGGGTGGTCGGCAGGCCGCTGTGCCCGCCCCGCCGGTGGGGCAGCTCCTGCGCAACGCACGGGCAAGGGCAGAGCGCTGCTGGTGTGTCTAGGTAAGAGTCTGCAGGGGAGAGCGGCGCAGCGATGTTCTACGTTCGTTTAACCGCTGCTCAGTCTTGGAGGAGCTCTGTGGCTCGGTGGGCTACCGATTTAGCCAGCATCATTCCTTCACACCAGCCCTTTCCTAGGCTGAGCGCTTGTCATTGAAGGTCAAAGCAGGAGCTGCTGTCTGAGTGGGGAAAGAGTTGATGTCTGCTCAGTGTTCTGGTTCGCAGGAGAACCGGTGGAATCTGAGGCATAGGAAGTTCTATGGAAACATGAGGACACGTTTTTTCCCCATGAGGGTGATGGAACCCCGGAACAGGCTGCCCAGGGTGGGTTGTGGAGTTTCCCTCTCTGGAGATATTCCAAACCCGCCTGGATGTGTTCCTGTGTGATCTGCTCAAGTCTATCCTGCTCTGGCAGAGGAGCTGGACTGGATGAGCTTTGAAGGTCTCTTCCAACCCTTAACATTCTGTGATTATGTGATTGTTTGACTCGAAGTAGGCAATATGCATGGAAAGTGGCTATTTGTTATTTGATCTGCTGTTAAAGACTTTGTATGTTCTACATTTGGAAATATGAAATGGTACATTTGTAAGTAATCTCCAGGAAATAATGCTGTTGACAATATCTGATGGGCTTTGTGTTTGGTTTTGTTTTGGTTTGTTTTGTTTTTCAGGCTACATTTCATGGTCTCTCTACCATGCATTACCACCAATGATCTATTACTTCCCCCTTCAGACTCTGGCACTCACAGGTCTGGAAGTTTTTGCTGTTGCCTTCTTTTCTCCAGTATTACTGATAATTGGCCCTTTTTGGAGGTTGGCTAACAATAAGTACATCCTAGCTCTTCTGAGACTGGCTACGGTTGGTAAGTATGTACTGTACTGAGTTAGGCTCCATCTTGGTATCAAGGCATAGAACTAAGCCTCCCAAACTACCTCGCAGTTAAGATGATTCTGGAAAGAGACAAGAATAAGAAGTTCTTGCTCTCCCAAATTCATGCCTTTCTTTTTGTCTCAAGCTTTCAGATAGTGCCTTCATTGTGTTGAGGTTTTTTCAACCAGTACTGCATAATTAAAGACAAATCCCATTTTGCTTTTGTTTTCTAGACCAGTGCTGCATAATAAAAGACCAATCTCATTTCACTTCTATTTCTAGAAGCTTTTAAATTAGTGCAAGTCATGCTCAATAGGAGAAATGTTTTCAGTATTGCACAGTGCAGGTGTTTTTCGTGTAGCACTTCTCTGTCTGTGACAATGGGTAGGAACAAGATGTTACAGAACAGCTTGGGGCTATTATAAAAGTGGTCTGCTGTGAGTGAAATGTTCTTTTTGGTAGGCTTAGTTTCTGAGGCTGGTTTTTCTTAGAATTATTTTTGACCCAGCCAGTCACATCACCACAGAAGGCTATCAAATTGGTCAAGCATTATTTCCCCCATGTGAATCTGTTCTGAACACTCCAAAAAGTCTTCTTTTCATCCAGGTGCTTAGAGATGACCTCTAGAGATGAGTCTAACAGGCTTGTAATTTCCTGGGTCCTCCTTCTTCCCCTTTTTGAAGACTGAGTGGCTTTCTTAGAGTCTTTGGGTATCTCCTGTTCTCTAGGACCTTTAAAAATGATGGAGTGGCATAGCACTACCATCAGTCAGCTCCCTCAGCACTTGTGAGACTATCCCATCAGGGCCAATGGGTTTCATAGAATTGTGTTAGGGGTTGGAAGTGACCTCTAGAGATCATCCAAAGCAGGATCACCTAGGGTAGGTCACACAGGAGCACACCTAGGCAGGTTTTGAGTATCTCCAGAGAACAAGACTCCAAAATGTCTCTGGGCAACCTGTTCCAGTGCTCCATCACTTTCACAGTCAAAAAGTGTCTCCTTGTGTTGAGGTGGAACCTCCTCTTCCAGTTTGTACCCACTGTGCCTTGTCCTATCACTGGCACCACCAAAAAGAGCCTGGCACCTTCATCCTGATAGCCACCCCTTAGACATTTATAGACATTGATCAGATCACCTCTCAGCCTTCTCTTCTCCAGACTAAACAGCCCCAAGGCTCTCAGGCTTTTTTCACAGGAGAGATGTTCAAATCTCTTAATCATCCTTGTAGCTCTCCATTGGACTCTCTCCAATGGAGAGAGGGTTTGCAAGTGTCCAGCTTGATTTTGTGCTCTATATAAAAGAGACCAACAACGTAAGGCAACCCAGAACAAACCCCCCCTGTGGTAGTGTTTATTTGCATACGTGTCTTCAGACAACACAGAGTAAATCTGTGTGTTTGGAGAGATATATTTACACTCAGGGTGTACTTGCTCAGCAGCAAAAGGTGTGTCTGCTGTGAGCAGGCAAGCCCACGTTGGCTTTAATCTGGCTAGCACAAATGATGGAAGATTTGAAGAGTCAGAGTCACAGGTTTCAGCACAGTTTAGAAAGAGAAATCTATGCATTGTTCATGCAGCCTCTGCTGAAGCCTGTACAAGTTCATCTGCACCACACTTCGATTTCATCTTTGCTCTAAGCTTTGCATCTTTTACTTGAGGAGGTTGAGGAAATAGCTGGAGGATTCCTAGCATGCGTTGCCAGAATCAGCAGCTCCATTTCAGTGCTTCCTTGCTTAACATCTTTTCAAGTCTGACTCATACTCACTTAGCAAATGGCTGGTAGCAAAATGATGTTTCTGCTGCTGTTTGTCACTGGTCTTGTGCCAGAATTTGCCTCAGTGACTGAAGCTGTGAGATGTGTGTGACCCATAGTCACCTGAATTAGAAACCTGCTAGAAGAGTTTAAAACTACTGATGAAGGCAAGGTCACTGTGCCCTGGGAAATGGCAGATATGCTTATGCACAGTTTATTTTGTCTGCCAAGAGCTGCTCCAAGACCAGATACTGAGCCAGTGAAAGCCTTGTTCACACCCACTGAGACAATTGCTTGCTGATTCTTGTGCAACGTGTGGTGGCTGCTCCTTTCTCAAAGGGATGTGGCTTTAGCCATAGTGCACTTACATAGCTTAAGAACCAAAATAAGTGCATGATGACAAGAGCCATATCCTTTTCAGAAAGGAACAGTCACCACGCATGATTTTATGGCTTTTGAGTTATGTAAGTGCACTGTTTAGTATCACCTGTATATTCAGAGGTTAGAAGGTGATAGCCCCATGGAGAAGGACCTGGGGGTCCTGGAGGACAACAAAGTATCCGTGGAACAGCAATGTGCCCTCACAACCAAGAAGGTCAGAGGGATCCTGGGGTGCATTAAGAAGAGTGTGTCCACCAGATTGAGGGAGGTTCACCTCTCCCTCTCCTTTGCCCTGGAATATTGCATCTAGTTCTGGGCACCCCAGTTCAAGAGAGACAGGAATCTACTGAAGAGAGTCCAATGGAGAGCTACAAGGATGATTAAGGGACTGGAGAACTGCCTTGTGAGGAAAGGCTGAGTGCCCTGGGTCTGTTTAGTCTGGAAAGAAGGCTGAGAGGGGATTTAATCAATGTCTATAAATATCTGAGGGGTGAGGGTCAGGAAGGGAGGGACAGGCTCTGTTCACTTGTGCCCTGGGATAGGGCAAGGACCAATGGGTGGAAACCGCAGCACAGGAAGTTCTACCTCAACATGAGGAAGAACTTCTTTACTGTGAGGATGACAGAGCCCTGGCACAGGCTGCCCAGAGAGGTTGTGGAGTCTTCTTCTCTGGAGCCTTTCAAGGGCTGTCTGGATGTGTTCCTGTGCGATCTGTGCTAGATTCTATGGTCCTGCTCTGGCAGGGGGTGTTGGACTCAAAGATCTCCAGAAGTCCTTTCCAACTCCTAACATCCTGTAATCCAGTGATTGTATCCTACTTATGGAATCAGTGATCATAAGTACTCAGTTTAAGGCAATCACTGCAGTCCTGGATCATTGCATCATGGGTTTTTTTTGTTTGTTTTCTGAAAATGTTAACTGCTTAATGTTATATATACTCAGTTTCTGTCTATGCCCAGTGTCTATTCCCAGTTTCTGTCTGTCCCCAATTTCCATCTATACCCACATTTCTTTACTGTGTTTAAAAATGTGCATTGGCATGTTCTCAGGTGAATGATGTAGCCAACCAAATTGCAGACAAGATTGAACTCATGCACAGGAAATCCTTGTTTTCTGATCTCACTTGCCCATTAAAGCAACCTCTCTATGTGTGTGTCTGTTTGTAGGAAGTTTAGCATCGTATCAGGCACCAAATGCTACTATTAGACTGTTCATCTTGGCTGCTGGTGTTTCCTCCTCGTTGCTGGTTCAGACAGTAACATGGTGGTCAGGAAACAGTTTACAAAGGTATTTTCTTTTTTCCTGTTGGAATTTTAATTGATTTTTTTTTTTTTCCCCTGAGAATTTTTTCTCAAGAGCATCATTCTTGCAAATGCCAATTCTTACAGGTTCATCAGGATTTGGGGCTTTGTGCTGGGCAAGATAATGCTCCTTGTCCTTCGCATCTGGTACACATCACTAAACCCAGCCTGGAGCTCACAAGCTGCCAATGCTGCCATACTGACAGTTGGCTTTATAGCAGCAGTGGAGAGAATTTGCTCAGGTAAGCATTTTACAGCACAGAAGGCAGTTATGGAAGCACCTCTCTGTGTGACAGTGGGTTTTGATTCTTTGGGCTTTTTTCTTTCCCCAGTACACTCTGGTTTTAGAATCACAGAATCATAGAATGGTTTAGGTTGGAAGTGACCTCAAAGATCATCCAGTTCCAACCCCCTGCCTGTGGCAGGGACACCTCCCGCTAGAACAGGTCGCTCAAGACCTCACCCAGCCTAACCTTGAACACCTCCAGGGAGGGAGCAGCCACAACCTCCCTGGGCAACCTGTGCCAGTGTCTCACCACCCTCACTCTATAAAGAACTTCTTCCTAACATCTGATTTAAATCTCCCCTCTTCCAGTTTAAACCCATTCCTCCTCATCCTGTCATTCCAAGACCTTTTCAATAGTCCCTCCCCAGCCCTCCTGTAGCCCTCTTCAGATACTGGAAGGCCACTCCAAGGTCTCCTCCTTTCAGACCTGATGAATGAGCATTACAGACATTAGAAACCAGGGGATAGTTCCTTCTGCCTGTAGCATGGCAGAATCAATGTCACAATTCATACAAGCTGTAGAAGTTGGTGTTGGAACTGCCAACTAATGGCAGTATCAATAATGTGACAGTAATGAAAACAAAAGCATAACCTAAACTAACAGAACCAGAATGGATTATGCTTATTTCAGCATGAAACATCTGTGGCATTTCTGTTATTTTCTCAACTCAGCCTGCTCTTTGAATTTCTCTACCAGTGCATGTTCTTTGGCAGAGAAGGGGAGACAGGACAAAGCTGGGGATCAGCTGATGTGACAAAATAAACAGAAGGGAAGAGTGGACAAGTTGTCCTGGTCAAAATTTGCCTGAGTTCTTGGAGTACTTGGGCAGAGAACACAGCAGTGAGGGCTGTGGCATAGGCTAAGCACACTCAAAAACTGAAGTTGTTGCTGCCAAGGGAGACAATGAGGTTGGGTTGGTTACTTAAGGCAGCTCATGTTAAATCCTCAGAAGTTCCTTCCTTCTCAGTATGACCTCAATGAATTAATTGAAAGATAAGACCTTATGTGTGTATAAGTGGGTATAAATTGACATCATGTGTATTGTTGGTAGACTGGCATTACATGACATAAATTAATATAATGTAGAAAGGGAATCTACTGCAGGAGAGTAGGAAAGAAATCTGTCCTCTTCCTAGGTGACAAAGCAACATGTCTGTGCAGTTAAAGGACCTTCTTCTCATCCTTAGATGAGAGAGGAACCAAAGTGCATGGAAAAAAGAGAATAGAGGGAGGAGAGTTTATTTCCAGCTGCTTTGCAAGTGTCAGGTTCTGTTCTTATCAGAGTTTAGAGTTTCAGAGAACAGAATCCTCTGAACAAATTCTAGTAACTTTTCTGCTGATTTTCAAAGCAAATGATATCATTTAAATTCCAGTAGTGTGAAGAATAATGATAGGGGCAAACTGCTGTTTCCTGACAGAGCTAGAAATATGATGAGAGGGTTTTTTTTGTCTTATCAATTTCCACAAATGATCAGATAAATTACCTTTTGTTCCTGAGCCAGTCATTTATTCTGGTAATTTTGTGATCTTGGCTATTTCTTTTTCTCAGTAACCCTTTCTAATAGGATTTGACAGTTTGCTCAGCTGTATTTCTGTTCTTGTTCTAGGTGGAGACAGGAGGAAACAAGAAGCAAACAAAACTGGTAATGCAGTTAAGGAGACTGTTTCCCACCAGCATTGGCTTCTGTCAGGGCTTGCTTTTGGCAGCCTCATGTTCCTCACCCTCTGGATATTTGGGGAGGTCTCATTAATTTCTCGATGGGCAGTAAGTGGACATCCACATACAGGTCCAGATCCTAATCCATATGGGTAAGTGTTTGGTGTGGTGGTGGTTGGTGGTGTTGCAGTAGCAAAACTGTAATCAAAACCTAATGCTGTAGTGGATAACAAACTAAAGCTCAACCAGATGGTGGTATGAGAACTTACACAGAATGAAATGGATTTACACAGGGCACTTGTGGATTCATTCTTGCTATCACATACCTTTGAACCTTGTATCCATCCCAATCTTAAATATTCCTAATAAAGAATGAGTTTTATTTCTGCAGTAAAAAAACTCAATTTGACACATTGGGAAAAAAAGAGAATTAAATTAGGACTGAGGTTGAAGGACTTACAAATGAAGTGGATTTATAATATGCAGTAAATGAATCTGACAGCTGACTCCAGAGAGGAGATGATAGGAACTATTGCAACTTGTGGGCAGATAAAAAAGAGTAAACTGTGTGCAATATTCAAAGATACACTTCTGTAGAATTTTGATTAGTAGGAAGTTAGTCTTAATGCTATGTGCTGCTTACTTGGCTTCCAAAATCTAGAGACTGGATTAGTTACTCTGAGACAACTATGTGGAGTTCCAGGTGAGGTAGGCAGCAATTTGGGATTATTATACATAAGAGATGCCCAAGACTGATAGGGGATCCTACAGCATCTGACATTGCTATCTGACATAAAGAAAAGACTCCTCTTTGGGGTGGTTTCCTCCCTCTCATTTTCCCTGAATTCTTTTTTGCCTTTTGTACCCAATATTTCAGTGGAGCACTTGTGTTTGCTTATATGTGTTGATAAACTGCCATTATTTTCAGCTGGATGTTTTTGACATCTGGTAAAGGAGACAAAATAGGAGAAGATGTCAGATAAAGTTATTTTGTGCTGAACTTGAGCTCTGCTTAAAAGAAAAGGATTACAAAGTATTACCAAGCATCTTTTCTGTGTGTCTAGAAGTTTTCTTTTCAACACTCTGCTTATAAAAATTATATTGATGTGTGGTTTCTTTTTCCTTACTGTTAAATCAGAGGTACAGTTCTTTTGGGCTTGGCTCATGGACTGATGCTTTCATTTTGGAGCTGGTCTTCTGTCACCAGTTTTGTCTGGTTTCTTGTAGGTAAGTGCAAATCCTGAGCAGAATGTTTGTTTCTTCTTTGCTCAGGCCCTCTGAACATTTACTAGTGAAGTCAATTGCTAGTCAAAGTGTCTTTTAATCTGTCACTGGCTGTACTATACACATCTGACCAGCTGACTGAGGGTTACAGGCCACATCTCCAAGCCACTGCACAGCAGTGTTGTTCTCTTCAGAAACCCCTGTTGAGGATCTGCTCTCAAAAGCAGCATCTCAATTCTCAATATCTTCATTGTCTAAGGCTACAAGGTGGAGGTGACAGAGGCCTTTCTATTCCTCAGGAGGAATTACAAGGTAACTTGTAATTTAATGAGCAGTTCAACTGGAAGCAAGTTGGCCTCCTGTCTCCTTAGTTGGTGAGATCTCCAGGCTGTAAAATAGTATGGACATCAAAGCAGTTCTGCTGGAGCAATGTGAATCAGTCAACATGCAGCAGGTCTTGGTGGTGGGAAGAAGGACTCAAATGCTGGATCTGGGCATCCATTTTCAGGAGGATGGTATAGCTATGCTGTGGAGCAAGTTATGCATGGCACAGTTAAGACTAGATGGAAATTCTGCCCCTTTACTCTGCTCTCGTCAGACCACATCTGGAGTCCTGTGTGCAGTTCTGGAGTCCCCAGCACAGGAAGGACATGGAAGTGTTGGAGCCAGTCCAGAGGAGGCCACCAAGATACTCAGAGGGCTGCAGTAGCTCTGCTGTGAGGACAGGCTGAGAGAGTTGGGGCTCTTCAGCCTGGAGAAGAGAAGGCTTCCAGAAGACCTTAGAGTAGCCTTCCAGTATCTGAAGGGGGCTACAGGAAGGCTGGGGAGGGGCTACAGGAAGGCTGGGGAGGGACTATTGACTTGTAATGCCAGGACATGGGGCAATGGGTTTGAAGTGGCAGAGGGAAGATTTAGACTGGATGTCAGGAGGAAGTTGTTTGCAGTGAGGGTGGTGAGACACTGGCACAGGTTGCCCAGGGAGGTTGTGGCTGCTCCCTCCCTGGAGGTGTTCAAGGCCAGATTGGAGGAGGCCTTGAGTGACCTGTACTAGTGGAGGTGTCCCTGCCTATGGCAGGGAGTTTGAACTAGATGATCCTTGAGGTCCCTTCCAAGCTTATAATTCTATGATTCTAAAGGTGTGTTTTCCATACCTCCTCAGCATGGGTGGATGCATGCAGCTTGGTTTAATTTGTAGGTCCATCTGCGTGGCATTTAGTGATAGAAATGCTGCTTAAAAACCTTCACAAGTCTGCTTACTTTTTTGCCTTAGCTAAATGTTTGTAAGTGTTTATACCAAGAAGACAAAAGCAGTACTTCTTACAAATGTTTAATGATGAAGTGGGACATATGAAAGGAAATAATGAGTTAAGTTTTGCTTTTTTCTGCTTATTCATCTTTTTTTTTGGAGCATTTAAGAGCCAACATTTTAAAGTCATTTGCCACAACTTTTGACTACAAGAAATTTAATGCAAACTGATTTTTTTTCTGTCAAGGTGCCAAAATAACCAAAGAGCAGGAAATTCATGACAAAGGCACAAGGGTTGGAAACACTTAAACTATCAGTTTCCCAGGTGTTAGTTTTAAGGAATGCATGGGCAGATTGTAATGTGGGTATGAGCATCTGATTTTTGATGTAGACCTGTGGGTGTTTAAAAACAAATACAGAATGGATCTTGAGCTGTTTCAAACATTGTATTGTAAAATGCTCAGAACCTTGATGAATAAAAGAAAAAGATCCCAAATGTTTCTATACATGGTGTGAGAGTTAGCAAACATTTCTCACCTGTGAGAAAGTAATGTGGTACTGGGAAATGTAAGAGGAATTGCAGTCCATCTAGTTATACAGTTCTCATGGCTGCAAAGCACAGTTATATTTCCCAGACCCTCTTTTTCCTCCTAAACAGATAAAGTGAGGCTTGACAGGGCTCTGGGCAACCTAATCTAGTTGAGGATGCCCTGCTTGCTGCAGAGGGGGGTGGACTCTGCCCTGGCGAAGCCACATCTAGGGTACTGTGTCCAGTTCTGGGCCCCCTAGTTCAAGAGGGACATAGAAGCTCAAGAGGGACATAGAACTGCTTGAGAGAGTCCAGAGCAGAACCACAAAGATGACTAAGGGAATGGAACATGTCTCTTATGAGGAGAGCCTGAGGAAGCTGGGGCTGTGCTGCTTGGAGGAGACTGAGATTACCTCAATATTTATAAATATGCAAAGAGTGAGGGTCAGGAGGCTGGAGCCAGGCTCTGCTGGGTGATGCCCTGTGACAGAACAAGGGCAGTGGGTGGGAGCTGAGGCATAGGAAGTTTCATGGAAACACAAGGAGGAATTTTTTTCCCTGTGAGGGTGCCAGAACGCTGGCACAGGCTGCCCAGGGGAGCTGTGGAGTCTCTCTCTCTGGAGATACTCAAAACCCACCTGGGTGCATTTCTGTGTGATCTGGTATAGGAGATCCTGCTCTGGCAGGGGGATTGGACTGGATGGTCCCATCCAGCCCCTGACATTCTGTGGTTCTCCGATTCTGTGTCTAGATGACCTTCAGAGGTCCCTTCCAACCCAGACCATTCTAAAGAATTTAAAAGAATATGGCAGATAATGCACCTGGTTGTGACTCACTCTGTTCTTTTCTATCCCTTCACAGGTTTAACATCCTCAGCTGGTCTCCTTTATTTACACACCTGGAGTGCTGCTGTGGCAGGCAACATCCTTGCCATCTTTACTATGTGTGTGTGGCCTCAGCTGGCTGGACACTTTGTTAGCTGTCAGCATCCTGGGAAAGCCATGAGCACAGCCATGCTTGCCTATGTCCTTGAGTTATTCTTCTGTGTGTGGTGTACAGCTTATAAATTTGTACCTGGAGGAGTCTATGCTAGAGAGAGCTCTCATCTTCTTTTAGGTACATTGATGACTACAACCAAGTACAAATATGCTTGCCTTAGCCTTAACTAGATGGTGGAAATATACCTAATGTATAAGGAATCTTTTCAAATGCTCAGCTGCTGTTTGATTTACCATGCAAGATTTTCTATGAGAAAGTTAGCCAGACATGAGGAAAAAAAAAAAATTCTACTTCACTGGTAGACATAGTTCAAAAGGTGGACAGGAAAACTTCACTGAGGGCAAAATGAAAAGAAGTCTGATAGTATACAACTGAAGAAGAGATCTGCTAATCAGTCACCCTAAAAAATGTGGTTACATTCCAGGGTGTGCTAGCTACCTAAGAGTATTGTACCTCAGGTTGTAGTTTCTCTGGAAAGTCAGGGGTTTATGAAGGCTCTGTTGCTGGGGCTGTAGCAGTCTGGGTTGCATTATTTAGCCCTGCACTGAGGAGCAAAGTGAAGCACATCCTGCTCATCTAGCTGGTCTGCATTTGAGACCTGAGCTTCATTTCCATGTGGCTCTACTTTATGCTTTGTGGACACGCCAGCGTGGCAGAACCATATAGACAGGAGAAGAACAGAAAGTGTCAGGTGTTTGCCAATGTGGAAGAACTGAGGTAAGCAAATAGAAAAGTTTTAACAAAAATGATCACTTGATGAATGTAAAGAGGTGGAAATGAAACCAGCTCTTTCAGATTTTGTGGCCAGAATTATTTTCTCACTAGGTACCAACGTGTTTCAGTGGCACATTTCACTGGTTGCATTTAAACCTGCCCAACTATTTTGGGCTAAGTGTGTGGTACATTTTAAAATGTGATGTACCTTATCCTGTATTTTGTTTGAAAAGGCCTACTGGTTGTTGTGCCTGACATCTTACTCCAATGGTTTTAGAGCTTGTAAATCTCTTTGCAGGCACTTCCTGTCACTCCAGTTTCTTACTCTCTGTAGGTATTTCATAGCAATCACAGGCAGGGTTTCAGCTGATGTTTTTTTTCAGAGTTCCATGACATGTATTTATTCTGAAAGCATTCTGGGGAGTCAGTAGGAACAGTTCCCTCAGTTAATTTAATTTTGGAAGTTATATGAAGAAAACATTTGGTAGAGGAGCATCAAATGCTTTCTTGGGGAATGCTTTGACAATAGAAAAGCTGTTCTATAAAATCCCCCTGGCTCATTTGCTTTGAAATACACACTGGTGATTAATTCACTGGGCACAGTCACTGGGTAGATCACACAGAGGTGCCCCTAGTAGCAGAATGGCAGAATGACTCAGCTGATGGCACTGCATGAGTTTAGATTCCATCTGAGAATCCAGATGTCTTTTTTTTTTTTTTTTTTTTTTTTTTTTTGCCCCCTCTTTTTTTTTTAANCACCTCATTGCTTATCAAGGATTTGCAACTCTTACCATGAGATTGTATATTTGTTGCTGTGCTTCTACCCTTACAACTTGTCTTTCTGGCAAACTGCTTGTTTTCTTCTGCTTTCTTTCAGGTGCAAGTGCTATTTCTTGCTTTCTCCTCCTCTTCAATATCCTGCCTTTCTCTTGCCCCCGTTTGGGTACTGCACCAGGAAAAGTGACAATGAAAGTAAGCTCATTATAGTCACAATTTCTTTGCTGCTTTACTGTGATGTAATATAATGCTGAGGGGGCAGATCCATGCTTTCCCATCAACTTCAATGGTTTTCAATCTGTCTCCCTTTGAGAAAGGTTTCATGTGTGCTCCCTCCTTCATTGCACTGGCCTCAGCTTCTTGGTTTGCAGAGTTCCACTACAACTAATGTAACAAGTAAGGGCAATGAGAAGATACTGAGTAATTGTTATGTCATCTTCAGCTGTAACTCTGAGTTAAAACATGACTTCTACAGTTAATTTACTATAGGTGGTGGTGGGCTGGAGAGCAGCCCTGAGGAAAAGGACCTTGGAGTCTGGGTTGATGAAAAGCTCAGCATGAGGCTGCAGTGTGAGTCCTGGGCTGCAGGGCAAGGGAGGGGATTCTGCCCCTTTATTCTGCTCTTGTCAGACCCCACCTGGAATCCTGTGTGCAGTTCTGGAGCCCCCAGAACAGGAAGGACATGGAACTGTTGGGGTGGGTCCAGAGAAGGGCCACGAGGATGCTGAGAGGGCTGCAGCAGCTCTGCTGTGAGGACAGGCTGAGAGAGTTGGGGCTCTGCAGCCTAGAGAAGAGAAGGCTTCCAGGAGACCTGATAGTAGCCTTCCAGGATCTGAAGGGGGCTCCAGGAAGGTTGGGGAGGGACTATTGACAAGGTCTTGCAATGACAGGACAAGGGGAATGGGTTTAAACTGGCAGAGGGGAGATTGAAAGTGGATGTTAGGAGGAAGTTCTTTACAGTGAGGGTGGTGAGGCACTGGAGCAGATTGCCCAAGGAGGTTGTGGCTGCTCCCTCCCTGGAGGTGTTCAAGCCCAGGTTGGCTGAGACCTTGAGTGACCTGTGCTAGTGGGAGGTGTCCCTGCCTATGGCAGGGAGTTGGAACTGGCTGATCCTTGAGGTCCCTTCCAACCTTACCATTCTATGACTCTATGATTCTATACCACAAAAATATTAAGAACATATACCTTCTCCAGCAAAGCTTTTAACCAATTTGTTATCTTCCCACATGTTCTTTGCATTTAATTGAATCCTTTAGTCCATGAAGGTTGGGGAAGGAGCTTATACCTGTGGAAAATGAACCACCACAGTGTACTGCAACCACTAGTGCACTAAATTCACTTATCAGCTTTCAGAATGCATCTGTAGCTCTGCTTGGTTGTCTGTTCTTGAAAAGTACAGCTGCTTCTGTTGGCTCTGGAATACAATGCAAAATTCTACCATATTCAAATGGCCTCCCTACCTGTTGCACTCTGCTTACACTGTTTTTACAACTAAGTGTTGAATAATTGCTTTTGTAGCTCCTAGATGAAAATGTGTAACTTGTGTCTTGGTGACAGAAGAGAAGATAACAGGCATCTACTATCACCAGTGTATTCTTCCATCAAGCTCTTTACTTTGAGGTTCTCTAATGTGTAGATGTAATTCAATTGCTCTTGTCCAGGTTGACTCCAGTAAATTTTGAGTGGTAGCTTGTAATGAGGACCTGAAAGCATTTTAGCACAGTTTATCTGCCATTTGTTAGCCTTTTTTGTTGTAATATGCTGAAACTGGACTGCAAATCAGTCTTTGCTTGAGAGTGTGCTTGAGCTTCTGTGGCAGTTGGTGTTAAGATGCACAAAAGTGGAGAAGTCTGCTGAAAGATTTTCTGCCTTCTCCCAGATCCAAGAATTAAAGTATTTTTAATGTTGCACTCCCACTTGGTACATGAATGTGCATGAGTGGAGGCAAGGGAAAAGAGTGGTTTCAAACAATTCCTTAATGAACAGAAGAAACCTGCTAAAATGTGCAGTGGTGGGACTCAGTAGTACCAGCAGATTGAAGATCTCTCTGCTTTTCCAGAGTAGATAATGATAGAGGGTTTGATGTTTGCTCAGCTAGCACCCAGTGCAGGCTGATGCTGGGGACCACAAAGTTAGCATCATGATCCCTGGGCTGCTGGATTGCAAAGCAAGACTAAGAACAGCTCTAAGTTGCATTAGTGGAGCAGCCTAAAAGATCCAAAGTTGGACTCTGTTTTGGAGCTTTCTGCAGTCTGGAGTAGAGTTCACAATGTGAAGGGATCTTAGGCTGGATACTTTTAGTGTTAGGTCTGCTCTTCAGTTATCAGCACAAACCAGGCTTAACAAAGCACTTTTAGGTGAATTAAATCTTAGCAGCACTTTATTTGAAAAAAAAAACCCAAACAATATAATTTTGAACTTCATCATTTTTATGTGAAACAGGTGTTCAGCTAATCTGTTATCTCTGAGTTCCCATTACAGTACTACTATTTTGATATATATTTTTGAGATGTTTAGTGGTCTGTTTAATGTCACTGCCTCATTTTGTTGGAAGCAATGCTTATGTCAACAAGTACAGGTATGTATTTTTGAAGTGCTGCAGGCATTTGTGACAATAAGCAGGACCTGCTCTATTAATAAGGCTCATATTGCCTGTATTACTACATTGGGTATGGCATTTATCTGTGTTTGTGCTTTGAAATGTTTCTGTTGCTGCAGCCATAAGGTTGAGTGTAAGACAAGAGCTGGGAGATTAGAAGTGAGGCATTTGAAAGCAGTGTTAAAGCTCTATGAGAAAACTAATCACTTCTATTTTTACAGGGTTTATAATGTTATGTATTGGGGTAGACTTTCTAAAAGGACCCAGGAAAGATCTTAGCTCTGTCTTTGAAGTGAAGAGCAACCAAAAGCCACTATTCAAGAAGACTAAAACCTATATTAAACTATGTAAGTATAATTTTACTTGTTGTCTTCCATGGCTCTAGGAATACTATCTGAAGAAAAAGTAATGCAGGGGAGTGTTTCTCAGATGTTTTAGAAATGCTTTTTTGATGCCCTAGTTCTAGTTTTAATGATGACATAGAATCACAGAATCATAGAATGGTAAGGTT
>VWZE01012792.1:5958-28506 GCA_013396675.1 Eubucco bourcierii
TGTCCAGAGAAGGGCAACGAGGCTGGTGAGAGGCCTCGAGCACAAGCCCTATGAGGAGAGGCTGAGGGAGCTGGGACTGTTTAGCCTGGAGAAGAGGAGGCTCAGGGGGGACCTTATTGCTGTCTACAACTACCTGAAGGGTGGTTGTGGCCAGGAGGAGGTTACCTTCTTCTCTCAGGCAACCAGTGACAGAACAAGAGGACACAGTCTCAGGCTGCGCCAAGGCAAGTTTAGGCTGGAGGTGAGGAGGAAGTTCTTCACTGAGAGAGTAATTTGTCACTGGAATGGGCTGCCCAGGGAGGTGGTGGAGTCACCGTCCCTGGAGGCGTTCAAGGCACGTTTGGACATGGCACTTAGTGCCATGGTCTAGTCTTGAGGGCTGTGGTGATGGGTTGGACTTGGTGATCTCTGAGGTCTCTTCCAACCCTTGCGATACTGTGATACTGTGAAAGGCCTCTGAGGTTTCCAACACATTAGAGTGAATACTGAAAATATGTTTCTTCTACATGTAATAGAGATAGGTTATTTTTACTGGAAAAAACATTCCAACACCACCACACTTACATTAACACACTCAGCCAGCTACATGAAGTACCTTAACTCAAAAGGCTTGCAGGGCACTTAGAATTTACCTAATGTCAAGTAGCAAACAGATAGGGGTGAACAGACAGGAGGAAAGACACTAAAGAAAGACCTCAGTAGGTGAAAGGGTAAGGGCAGCTTTCCAGTACACTACTCTGTCTTTTTCAGAGCAAATGAAAAGAAATTAATCAGCATCACAAGTGAACACTGAGTAGAGAGTGGTTAGAGTTACATTATGCTTGTTAGATCTTTCCATCTTTCCTTTTTTAAAATATTATCTGGTATAATCTGGTAATTATTTTCTGGGTTTCCTCAACAGAATGTCTTATGATCTTCCTAAATGATCACAAGATCTTTTAGGCACTAATAACAATAGGTAAAAACTCCTGTAAACAACAATACAAAACAAAAAAGATTTGGCTTGCAACCTAACACATCTGAGAACTGGTGTTCCAGGCTAGTGCAGTGGGGTGATCTGTAAAGACAGAAATCACTGTCTGCAGAGACAGCAATGCCATCAAACTTTGATTAGCCTTTTGGAGAAATGCACTTCAGTAGTTTAGTGGTGTTCATTTTGTATCTTGCTTGGCTTTTGGGAAGGGAAAAAACAAGAATGATCTAAGAACACACCTAAGTTTTTAAATTCCCAAGAGATTAGACATCAAGCAGCACCTTGGAACTAGACCAGCTTTGTTTTTCATTATTGCTATTTAAATATGGTACAATAAGAGAGAGCAAAGAAGTCTATGTTTGTAGGCCAACTGTAGCACATAACAGTTGTACAGCCTTACCATGGGGTTGCAAGCATTTCATCTACTCTATGAAACCGTTTTCTTATTTGTTTAAAAAGCAGACAAGTTCACCCTAGCAGAATACTACTTCTCTCCTCCAAGGCAGGGACAACTCAAATGAAAAAAATCCCATTTCAGTTTGCTCCTCTGATAATTCAGCTATGGCTCTTCTGCTACTTTAGACACATGTTGGTACCAACAACATTTAGCAAGCCCATGGCATTTTCACAATGACTGGATCACTACATGGCCTGCTCCAGACTATGAGATGCAGAAGTGCAGGACATTGAGACAGGCTTTCTTCTCAAATGCTTTCACTGTTAAAATTATTTGTCCCAATTAGTTGATCAGTAGGATGGCTGCCTCTGTTAAAATGTTGAAGTTTTTTGAACCACAAATATTTAGAAAATTAAATTGCTGTCTACATTTTGTTCTTGAAAGAAAAACGTATCACAATTGTCTGAACTGGGATGTTTATGTCTGCCAAGGAAGTTAGCCTAAAAAAAAATAACAAATTCCTATCTGACTGTATGTGAAAGGCAGAGACAGGTATGCAGTGCCCACTCCTCCTGCCTATGCTACACCTGTTCAGAAATTAAAGTACCTTAATCATTAACCTTCCATGAATTCTATACATACTTAAGCAGTTACTACTGACAGGAGTAGATCCCTTAATTAAGTGGTTCCAATATTAATTACTCCACATTATACACTAGTAACAACATAATAGCTATTTTTCCCCACAGCTATGAGAAAAACAGTGGCCAAGGTACAATTTATGGCTGTTCCCAGGCACACAGTACATTCAAATTTCATTTTAAGTATCTACTCCCACCACCATCCACAAAGTCTAATGACAACTTAAGGATCATATTTTGTTTCCCAACCCATCTCATTATGGAACCAAACCCTGTTTTCTTCAGGCTCCTTATTTTCCTGTTCAGTATCCACAAAAGCAAGGGACTCCCCTTCATGCATATCTCTTTTTTCTGCTGATGAGCTTTGTCTGATTGATGGCTTTCTGTCTGTCAGTTCAGTCTTGGGTTGCTTTTAACCAGAGACCAACAGCCTCTCAAAGATTTATTTAGGGCATATTGAACACAACTATCTCATAAGACTCATTACCTATTGTATTTTGTGTAATCTCTCTTTCTAATTACCACGGGCTAGGTCCCTGGTAGATGTAACAACCATGTAACCATCACTTTCAGAAGGAAAACGCTCAGGACCTAGACTACACAAACTATCTGTAAAGAAAACTAAGTGCTGTTAGCTGGCGACTGGTTTGGGCTAGGAAACAAGACCTTTCAGATACTGCCAATGTATCTGATGACTGTACTATTTACCCCTCTCTTCACATTAAAGGGAGCCTATGCATGTAGAGCTCATCTCTTCCTCATTAATCCCAAAGATCAGAAGTACCTCTCTGCACAAAAATCATCCAGGTCTTCGCACAGCCATGATCACTGCACCGTTCTTCTTCCATAGTTCACCTGCTTTGAATGTTCTTTGTTCTGTTTATACAGGAGAAACAGCACCAACAATAGTATCAGTCATTCTTTTTTTTTTTTTTTGTAATGATAAATGCTTTAAAGGACCAACAAAAATGAGAGAATTTCACATTCAAATACAGTTCTATCAGAAAAAAAAAATTATGCATAACAGGGAATAATTGATACAGTAATTTTTAGAAGTGTGCAATGTTTCATCCAGAAATAGCAGTTCTGGTTGCTTTTCCTTCACCAGAAGGCCACCAAGGACACACAACAGACTATGGGTTATAACTAGGAAAGACTAAGAAAAAAATCTTTCAACTCTGGCCTTACAAAGATTCTTATAAAAGTTCAATTATTGGAGAATGTGGGTTGAAACATCTGGACTCTTACCTGATCCCAAAGTTTTCAGCTCTATCTCCTCTAAAAACTCCAATGTAGCCTTTTCTGGTTTGGACAAAAATAAGTCAGTGTTAGCAAGGACAATCCCTGTCACAGCTGCACCAATGGCTCCAAGACCAACAGACCACATGCCCATGGTGAAGATCCCCAAGTCAGGCAGGAAGGACATTTCTGGAAAAAGAAAGAAGAATGCAGCTCCAACCCTGGACAGCCATGATGCCAGACAAGGAGAAACTAGATTAAACCAAGTAAAAGCTCCCATGTGTTTTGGGGGTTTTTTTTTGTTTGATTTGGGGGTTTTTTTGTTGTTTGTTTGTTGGGGTTTTTTTGACTGGAAATGATCTGTACATTTATTAATGCATTGAACTGGGTTTTAGAAGATCTAGATTACATACAGTTCCATGCTTGATCCATATCAAAACTGTTAACAAGATACTCTTACCTTTTCCTGCTACCAGACTGACAAAACCATTCATGATTAAAGTGCTCACATGCCATAGGGAGAAAGATGATAGAAGTATATGTATGCAATAAAGAGTCTCCAACAAGATGACCTCTGTGTTGGCCAATCACTTACTATAATGAGTGGTTTCTTTAAAAAAATAAGTATGTGTAGGTAACTTTTTTCCCCTACTAATCCATATTAGATTGTGAACTTTACAAATATACAATAGAAGATGCTTCAAAAAAAAAACCCAAAAAACCAAAATAAACAAACCAACCAAAAATCCCTATCTGGTTTGTCATAATTGGTCACCTTTCCTATTCCTCACAGTTCAACACTAGAACCAAAACAGGCTCCGAGACAAAATTAGAGCTCATCAGTCAGACAGAAATATAGAGACTTGCAACCATTTAAGTAGACACAGTGATCCAACACTACAAACACGCCCCGGACAGCACCTTCTACATGCTAACCAATTTCTGCTCTTGCTAAACCAGAAATGACGTAGGGAATAAAGAACTTAATCTCACCTCCCTCAGTTAGAGCTGATAAATGGAAGCCATTATATATGCATGCTCAAATCTTAAAGTGCAAACACTGCCTGTTGTTACCAAGACAAAGGTCACTGGAGTTTTGGCAGTGTGAGAAGTTGCGGTACACTTACATCACAACAGCTATTTGCTACTAAGAGCTGTAGGTTTGCAATCAACCAACTTTAGTATTACACAGTATGGAGAAGCAAATATTTTCCAGAGCCAACTACAAAACATTATTCCCTGAAAGACTGGTTTTGCAAATATTGCCATCTAACGGTAGTTGTGTATAGAAGTATTTTCCCCTCTCACAAACACAGGAAAATATTATTGCTTTGATCTGTGACTGGCAATAAAGCAGAGACATCCATAATCTTTACCCCCACTGGCAGCTGTTGACAGAAATCATAAATTAAGGACTCACAGTAGTTCCTCAATTTGTTTCCAGAATTTTCTGGGAGAAAATCCCTTTGCATCCTTAAAACTAGTTCCAGAATGCCACTGACAAACAAACACAATCAACTGTAGAAAAAGCTAGAAAACATTCTGGGGGGAAAAAAAATAAGACAGCTTTGTTCATTTAACAGCATACTTTGTTTCAGGGAAGACGAGATCACAGTATTTAGAAATGTAATTCATAATCCCATGCAAGAAACAAGGCCAGTTTACACAAACACAGTAGGGTAGAATCTGTTCTCTTATCTGCATTTCACCAGTTATTTCTGAGGGAGGGAAACTTTCCTAGACCATATCTGCTTCCTCTACATACACTTTTCAAGCTTAAAGTCATACTGTAATGACATTTTTTGATATCTGCCTGACTTACATCAGAGCACATCCTGACCCCAGCCTTTTGAATGACCAAAACATACTCAAAATGTATTGCTGTAGTGCAGCAATATCCTTGTGTTAGGATTTAAAATCTCTGTGGAATATCCAAAACACTATAGCCCTGTTCCCATCCAGAGCTTGATTATCCAACTATTTCAAGTAATTTTTAAAGTTCTAAATCAAGGGAGTAAACCCCAATCCTTTGTGTACAAAAATACAGTCAAATTTGTAGCAATTGTTTAATGTATAGTTCTCACGTAACTTTTTTTTTTGTTGTTATTATTACCATTATTGTTGTTGTTGTTAGCAATATTAGTGTTGTTAAAAGCCAGCTTCCACTCATTTGTAGTTGACAGAGAGGAGATCATTAAGCTTAGTCAAAACATGTCTTTAGTTTAGTTGAACTCTTTGGTCTCCACTCAGTGACAAAAACATCCCCTACTCAAATATGCAATTTTTTTTTATATTGCAGTAAACAGGATAGTGGAAGAAGCAGGTCTACATGCTGATATTGAAATTCCTCTGCTGCTAAGCAAACACCATCCTGAGCAGCTCTGAATACCTATGAGAAACAGCAGCCAGGATTATTAAAACATTTACTAACAAGACAGGCTGAGGAACCCTGACAAATCTATGTCACTGAACCCCAAATGAAGAGACTAAATGGGAAACAGCTGAACATCTGCAATAAATGGCTTGATTTCTGTTTAGATGCTGTTTATTAAAGAAATCTCGATCTCAAAATAAGCCCTCCATCCTCCTTAAAATACAAACACTAATGCCCTACGATCAAAAAGGTTTGAAAACATCAAATGACAATCCACAATAAGAAGATAAACCAAAGCATCCTGTAAACTGTAATCCAGAAGAAGATAGAGCAGAACAGTTTGTAAACCTTTAACATTTAGGTGCACGCACTCACCAGAACCCATGCCGCCTGCTCCAGCATCAGCCACCACCAGCTCACCCCAAATGCGAGCGCAGGCACGGGGGATGGCCAGCTGCACTGCCACAGAGCGCGAGTGGGCAGGACTAGGCACGGGGGATGGCCAGCTGCACCGCCACAAAGCGCGAGTAGGCAGGACTAGGCACGGGTCCAGCTCTGGAGCTTTTGCCTTGTAGCCAGGACCTAGCTCTCAGCTACTTTTGAGCAATAAGTGCCACAGTCACCCTTGGGCGGTTACGAAAGAACAGCTGTCCAAGCCACCACAGGATTGGTTTAAAGGTATCTTAATCATTCCCCCCCGCCAATGAACGCTTGATAACCCTTGTTATGGGGTGGGTGGGTGAGTAGAGGGAATTACAGAAAGCTTTTCTGAAGCTGGGAACCCAGTACTAAACATCAAGATCTGTGCATTTTTACAAGTAATATTTTCCTTACGTTTCAGCCTATTCTACTTCTCAACCCCTCACACGCTCTGCATGTCAAAACAACACAAATGACCCTGGAAACAATTAAAAAGCCATCACAACAGCAGAAAAAAGTTTCGATGTAGAGGCTGTACTGGTGAGTTGACCTGTGTTTCTATGCTCCTTTACCTGCTTTAGCGGCAACACCCCTTTTCTAAAGAGTATCATTTCCACTGGAACTAAGATCTGTAAGGTCTCAATTCTGCTGAAACCTTCATAAGGGAACTAGAGGTCCTCCTCTTCACAGAGAGCAGCGGTGAAAGAAAAAAAGGAAAACCATCTTTTTGTGTGTTTTTGTGCTGACCACAAGAGATCTCCAAGAAAACAAGCTATCTTACCATCTGTCAGTGTTTGGCTAACCAGAATTTAAACCAATTTAATCATAATCCTGGTTTAATTGCAATCTGATGGTCTTCGACTTGTGTCAGCAAGACCAGTTAAAACATGGTTTTCTAGACATCTCACTTCCCTCCCACCCACAACTAGAGAAAAAAAAAGTCATTAAAAGGATAGATATCCTCAAAACATTTATTTTAGCAGTGTAAACAGGACCTATGACAGCTGTGTAAAAAAGACCTGGAAAGTCTGTTTTCAAGTTGACAATAAAACTCAGGGCAGCATATGGATTTACTTACAAAGCTGCTCAAAAGTGGAAATACTCACTGGGCTCAGTCCACTCTGACAAGCTGGATTTCACTAGCACATATACCCTAGTTTAAAGTGGCTTTGACCATGGGTTATTCTTCCCTTATCTTCCACTCACAAATTCCCCAAGACATTCCATATTTAGCCTAAAAATCTTTCAGTGCTTTGTCACAACTTGCGTATCCCAAACAAGTTGAGCTGATTGTATTTTATGAGACATTCCCCTGAAAAATGAGTCATATGATTACAAGTATCTTTGTAATCTTAACTCCTGAACTTACAATCGCAATTACCTGATAACATGCTCATCAAGATTTCACGAGCTTTTTAAAATACCATTTAGATTTACAAAACACAGCATTCTCATGGGTCCTCAAAATTAGCCCTGTTTTAAGTAGGATTTGAGGAGATAAAACTCTAGAGGGCCCTTCCAACCCGAACTGTCCTGTAAATGCCAGAATCAGTGCACAAAGAAGCCTCCTAACATTTCTGATGGCATGCATGTAATTTTCCCTATACCAGGGATTTTTTTTTCTATTCACCATCGTAAAGATCATGTAAGAAACCATTACTTGTGCCGAGAGTAACAGACATCGTTTTAGATTTCTTCCCAGTCTCTGCATCTTTCATTACAAAATTCAGTACGAAAAGATGCTGTGTCAAGTAAGCAAACCATACTCCTTCCTTCCTTTGAAACTAAGTTAGCTGCCAGACCAAAAAAAAAAAAAAATCTCTCCCATTCTCATACTGCTTGAAAGAAATTAAATGTATCAACAACTCTTCAGCAAGGGAGAGCAAAGAGCCCTGGCATGACAGTCTTCCAGCTTTTTAGGTATTTCCAGATGGAACAAGCAGATAGACACCATGTAAGGGAAAATTCAAATCTGCTTGATCAGCAGCATGGAGACACCACAGAGATGGAAGAACATTCCTGGAGCACAGATCTGCATGAAGTACTTCTGGGATGATAATGCAGGCTAAACTCATTGCTAGTCTGCCGGGGATTGAAAGCAGGAAAGCTGCACAGTGGCAGCCTGCAGAGCTGGGGCAAGGAGTATCAATAGATTCATGAATAATGTAAATTAGCATTCACCAAAAACACTGCAGCAAATGGTCCCTTCAGCTCCAAATCAGCCATTAACTGCTGTAGATTCAAGCTTAGATCGGGAATTATTTTTCCATTTGTTTAGATTCTTAAGCCTTTCTTGTATTTTAACTTTTCCATTCCTCACACTACATAGTTCCTAACAGCAAAACTGTTCATTACTAGATGCAAAACTACAAGATAATCAAGATATGTTTCAATTCCACTAAACATTGAGTGGAGGGCTTTATGCAGAAATGATGCTGTAGCACATTAGCTTCCGCAGACAGACCCAACTGAGAACAACTCTCCACATCTAGTCTACCTTTTCTGTTGTCTGCTATGAACCAGGTCTGACAGGGAAATTATTCCTGTGATTCTAGAAGAGAAGGCCGGGAGGACTCCAAACTGGTACTTCGAGAAGCCTAAAGGTGCATCCATTCAGTGGATTTTTTAAAGTCTGAGTAGTGCAATGGCACCCAAGACCAAACCAGCTCATTAGGAACAACGTCAGAAATGAAGCACGAGTCTCTCTGTCTTTCACCTATTTTTCTGTACCTACTTAAACCAGACTCAAGTAACATAAGAAAGCAAGGATCAGTAAAAATACTAAATCACGAGGACAGGCACAAGCAGGATTTCAGATGTCAGACCGCCAGAAAAAGGCCTGATAGCAACAGCAGTCGGCCAAAAGGCCACCACGGCTGTCCAGCGGGGTGCGGCAGAGGCACGGCGCCCCTCACACGGTTCTGCGCTGCCAGAAGGTAGGGGCACTTCCGCCCCTCATGTGTCAAAGTTAATAATCGCTGTCGCCTCTTCCCCGCTGCATTAGCAGGGCCACCGCGCACGCAGCAGACGAGCGAGGACGCCGGTTAAGAGCCGACCGCCGGGGCACTGCGGCAAACCCGGCGGCGCTGCGGGATCAGCCTACCCCACGCTGCCCTTCCCGCCCACTCGAGCCCACTCACTCCAGTCCCCTCACTCACGCCGCAGCTCCGTCGCTGTCGACCCCCCAGCCGCCGCAGGCCACGTGCCGTGCTCGGGCACCGCCCCCGGCACCCTCCGCGCCGGCACCGTGCCCAACCGCCCAGCGCAGAATGGGTGCGCTGAGGCAGCTTATCCCCGCCGCTAAGTACCGGAGTGCACAAAATGCTCCTGTTCCCTCACGGGGAGCCCTTTTTCTCATACTAGGATTTTTCTAGCTTCTGGCTAAGCAAAATAAAAACAAAAAGAATCGCAAGATACGGGGCTTGCATGTATTTAAGACAACATGAATGTAGAGTTTAGCGTTTAGTACTCATGTTAATGGGGCACTTAAATAGCTTACATATATATTACATTCAAGATTATGCTTGCTCAGATCAAACAGCTAATAACATGCTACATCATTTAATGAACAAGCTCTTTGCATCCTCGTGGTCACTAGGCACTGCTCCAGCCAGAAACTCAGGAAGGCTCACCCTTGCCGAGGGATTATTTCTTGAGGTCTCTTGTTAACCGGGCACATGAGTTAACAAAAACCAAACAAGAGGTAGAGGCAATGACAGCACAAGCTGGTCAGTAACACAACAGCATCTCAGGAGAATGAAGGTAACTTTTGATGTTGTCGAGATTCTACATTCCAGAAGACCAAGTAAGAGCCACTTTTCTTCGGTGTGTCCTAAACTTACCTAGACCAAATGGCCTTTTCTTATCTCTCTGGTAACTGTGACTCACCAGCCATTCTGGTCCGACCTGCTCAATTTACTCCTTATTTGCAATTTCTGTGTAACGCAGAGCTTGCTTGGCATTCTTAAACGAACCTCACCACAGAACAGAAGTTGTTGCTAATTGCAAGCAACAGCAGCATGGCGATTCTGACCTAGTACACATCAAACTGGAGGCAACGTGCTGTGTATGCAAGCAGGTACTAGAAAACATCACCTGAATACACCAGTAGAGCCTCCTTTGAGTGTAACCACCCTGCTGCCTGTCCTGCTCTCACTGGGAAGCACAGCAGCCAGGTGCTGCAGGACAGTGTTTTGGCAAGACAGAGCCCTGTTGCATCAAGTTACAATTGGCATGGTTTTAGGCAGTTGATGGGAAAAAATTTTGGGGCCTTTTGCTCCAAATTGAGGTAGCTTTGCTTTAAACTGTACACATGGCTTTAGAAATCAGTTGGATTATAAAAAGCACTGAAGTCACTCAGACTTACCAGCAAAGCAAAGATAAGCTAAAGAAACTTTATGGCAGAAACAGCATTACTGGGACTACCTGAAAGAGCTAAGGAATGTGGAAGGACCTGTAGGGTTTGGGGCTGCTTTTTTTTCTTGGAAATACATGAAAACATGTATCATCTCTACTTTTGAACCAGTGTGGGAAGGCTCTTTGTCAACACCAGACATAATTTGCTGAAGTGACTGTTTCTGATACGCAATCAGCATTCAGTGGAAAAAAAAATAAATTTAAAAGTATATCTATATGAGTGCTGTTTCACAGTAATCTTCAGAAAAACATTGTGACAAAAAAATATTAACATATTGGGACAGTTATTATAATGAAAATTAATTTCTGCAGACTGTCAACATTCCATTCTTCTGAATTTCAGAGTTGTTGTGGCTTCCGCTGTCAACATTTAGCAATAGGAGAATTGCAATTCAATTATTTTTGTTGCCATGGCAAGCACACAAAACAAAATCCCAAAGTTTTTTTTTTTTTAATAATACTTCTACATGTTCTTCTAACCATGTGGCAGCTGGTCTTCACAATTCAAAGGTAGACAGATTACTGAGGGGGGAAAACCACACTTATAAGAAGATAAAAATTTTTTTTTGTTTTTTGGGTTTTTGGGTTTTTTTTTATTCTTTGCTCTGGGCCCATGATGAGACAGCATCAGGTAAGAACAATAAGCACTTAATCAAGGAAGTGTCCCCACTGTACAAAGGAAAAATACAGAAGAATTTTAGTCTGTATATCTGGATCCCACACAAGAATATGTTCCTACTTTACAAAGCAGTGAGACCACTTGAATGCACGGGCACTGCTAGTAGATGCAAAATTCAAAAACGGTACCATGAAAACACCGGAGTTTAACCTTCCCTGCTACATCTCCAGAAAGACTTACTTCCTGTGAAAAGCTGCTGTGTTGTGTAAGATTTGCAACAACTCTTTTGTCTTCCTTTGCCATCATTGCTGTGGAAAGGTAGAGACTGTGGCAGTAAAGCTGAACAAGAAATTGACTTTCTTGGGTTTATGGTTTTTATTCTTGATAAAAGCGTATTATGATTCATCTATGATAGTTTACCTTTCCCATACACCTATTCAGATGTTATTCACACATCCTTCCTGTTGTGAAGAATAGTCTCTAACACATACAAGAGTATTTCCAAGCAACAGGCACTGACACTTTATCTAGTTGTTGGGTTTTTAATAGTGCTCTTAGAAAGGACATTGAGCCCTTCTCTTTCTGCTTTCGTAATTCAGTTCTGTAGCAGTTTGAACAAAGAGTTTGCCAACTGCTTGTGTGTCAGTCAATTAAGCTTCCATAACATGCCTGTGCAAAAGTCACCCAGCATGCAGTGTATCACTATCTGCTAAAACATGATCTCACATTACAAAACTTTCAATTCATGCACAGAATGACAAAGCTGTGTGTTACTTCAGATGTTAATTATTTCTATTTCTTGTTGGATCATGCTTCTCTAGATCAGCTTTAGACAAAAGGTGCCGTTAGAAAAATGGTTTAAGCAAACTGTCTTTTCTATCAAGAAACAGGAGATCCAAAAACCAACAAAGAAATAGGACAGTGGTGGGCTAAGGCACAGGCCCTATGTCTGTAGAAAGATCTCCAGACTAATTAAGATTTTCAATATCGAGCAAGTAAGATTGGATGCAAACATACAAAAACAGTCTGAACTTTCCACCCATGTGCTAAAGGCACATCCACTCAGATACAGCCTGACATAGGTTTCAGTTAGACCAGGCAAAAGCCATCTCATTTGGAGGCTGTACAGCTCTATGTACTCATTTGGTGGTGTTGTCAACCTCATCCTGCCTCTCAGGAAATAAAAGCACCAGACTGTGTATAGATAGCCTGGACACAGCATACTAAATTTATATTAAGCAAGATTACGGTATGGTAGTTGCTGATGAAACCAAAGGACCTACAGGTCTTTCGAAATCAGTTTTCCCCACAAGAGCAGTTCACAGTGGAACACCAAGAGATTGGTCACCACTCTGCATCTGGACAAGAGCAGGAAGAAAGAATTAGTAAAGCTTTTAATGGGTATACATAGGCTCGGTACAAATCTGTTTTGGCAACGGCCTAATAAACACTGAATCACAGAAAAGCCAATCAGTTATAACAATGCAACAGATAGCCAAAGCCTTTGTAAAGAGTGGATGAGGTCATTAGTCCTTCTGTCTGTCCTTCAGTCTTTACTGTCTTTACATCAGGTAAGTGCAATAAAAGCAAAAATGAATCTGTAGTTTTTCTTCATCCGATGTATTACAGTGCTACCTATACTGCTATTATATTCCTAGTTTTAGCTTTTCTCACATTAGGTAGGACACTGTGGCCTAGGGAAAAAAGGAGTCACTAAAAAAGCAAGGAAGTTTCAGACTCTAAGCAAAAGAACAGGCCCCTGAACATCCCACAATACCCACACCGACAGCAACAAAGACAGTGACTGCATTTCTGCAGAATTGGGGCATCAAAGTCAATCTGCAGCAGTCTTGATTAACTGCCCACAACTACTACGTAGTTCTTACTAAAATCCAGACACCTAATGTGCTTCTAGGCTATTTCTCTTTTAAGTTGTTGGGGCAAACCCAGTACACTTAATTCCTTACTGCAGACTTCAGCAGTTACACATCTTAGAATCTATGCAAGACATTAGTACAAACAATGCTGTTTGTGTTACTGATACAATTAAACAGTGTACTACACTGTCCTTAAGACAGCTAGCTTCTATACTCAAGTAATGTATCTCACCAAATTGTTTCTGTGTAGCTAGAAAAAATGATGACAGTATTTATGCATGTAAAGCTTAGAGGTGACTAATTGGTAAGGTTTAAAATCACCTGTTGATTTAGTGGATGATTTTGCTGTTACTCAGAATTAGCACTTATTCAAGTGCTAAGGAAGAAAACTGATCTTTCCCTAAAAATCTGGAGTTTTCCCAGTAGCAGATGAGCCATTCTTTGTATTTAAGCTGCCCTTAATATTTAAAATTTGAGATAAAAATCCCATAACCTCTTCTGCTAAAAGAGTATTTTGGGTTAGAAAAACAAAGTAATTCTGCTATTAGAAGTATGGATGCCAGTCTGGGTCATTTTCACAGAAATTGGCTAGGAATCAAATACACATGCCAGCCAACAGTTGCAACTTCCAGGGGTATGGTGGGCACAGTAAACTTCTAACTACAGCAGCTGGGCACAGTAAACTTCTAACTATAGCCTTACAGTTAAGATCTTAATCCTCTTACTACATTGAACTATTTGCCCACGCAACTTCCTTCTACTGGAGAAAAATCCAAGTGTTTGACTATTGTGCTTATTTCAATACTGCATTTCTTTTGGCATTTATTCTTGATCTGTATATAACAAATCAACACAGGGAACTTGAGAAGCTACACATTTCATATTTTCAATGTATGCTTTCCATTTAATTCTTCGTGAATTTCCTCTTTAAGGGGCTGCACTCATCTGTGGTGATACAGACTGTGTCCATGTTGAAATCTAAAATCCTTACTTTTTAATTTTTACCACAACTTGAAAGAAAAGCAATGTATCCAAGTAGCTAATGGAGAATCACCAAGTATCTGAAGTTAACGCCTATAAATCACTTAAACTGACAAGGACATATATCATGCAGATATAGGCAACAGAAAGACATTCTACTAGACAAGATACATTTCAAGTACACTGCACCACTTCTGCAGTTTCCACTTCCTGAGATGTGCTTATGTGCCTTTAATAGGGATATGGAAGACTTAGTGGCACTTCAGAATACATAATTAACCCAGGGGATCAGTCTTTCTTCCTACAACCAAATTACATTCTTTGTCAGTGTTTCTGGTGATACTGGTTTAGTCACAGACAAAATTAAAATTTCAAAGACATCACTTAAATTTTGCCCGAGTATTTTGTTAATTACAGATTGTCAATGCCAAAAACTGATTTAATCAATGGAGGTATTTTTCTAAGTAAAGAAAATCACAAAAAAACAACAAAGCAAGCAATCACCAAAACACCAATATTGCCTTCTTTCAGTAAGCTACTTAAATGTATTTGCTCTCAAGTATTTCCCCACACTCATTTTGCTTCCATCTGCTGTCATTTTTATCACTGCATAAATTGTCAAGCATAGTACATACTTGAAATGCTTCTGTAGGGGGTAAAACTCAAGTACTTTGTGAATGCCACATTTTGGTAAACTATAAACAGATTATTTTAATATATTGTTTTCTGCTCTTAACGAATAGTATGATGACACACTGATAATACTGGAAATTTTCAAAGTCAGCAGTTATGATGGACTACCAAAGCAGCATTTTAGAAATTGGAATTATGTGTCTTCCTGATCAAGCTTGAAACTGAGACTTTGGGGAGCGAAGGAAGGTTGCTTAGACAGGTAAAAAAGGGGAGTGGTAAGGCTAATTGCATTTCAAGCCACAACTCTTCAAGAATTGATCCATGCTGTTCCCCGTTCCTGTGGTTTTACCATTATGATCCAAACATTCACAGAAAACAAAGTTAGCACCCTGAGATGATCTGGCAAGTTCTTTTCTGCGTATGCCAACTATTATTCTAACAACAGACAACCTGAGGGGACTCTAGCTAGTTAGAGATGAAAAAAATACCATAGGAACAGAGTTAGTAAAATACTTACAACTTTTCATGCGTAGTAAGAAATAAGATTATAGGCCTAAGGGATTAATGGGATGTGAATGAAAGTCACTTCAGCTGGGAGGAGACAGATAAAAAGATGACTGAAGATCTACACCAAGCCAGATAAGCAATACTCCAAAGGCTAAATAGGGTGGCTAGTGAAACCCAGAAATAACTTTGAATTATAGCCATTAGACTCATATGGAATGAAGATTTAGGACAAGCGGCTCTGAATTGAAATGCTGATGCTACGTATATTTATTTTTACCTCCAGTGAGTCATAACCAAAGTATGAACATTCTAGAAGTGTGTCCTAATCACTTTTTTTAATAGTGCTAACCAGATTATTTTTTAGGGAAAGCAGCAAGGTCATTGTGACCATATATTGTGTCTTATCTGATGCTCTGACTTAACCATCATATGATTATTTTATGCTACACCCTGTAATTATTTTCTGGTAACCTCCACCTGCATTTCTATTCCCAAATTTTGTAGAATGTTTAATAATAACAACTTCATGTCACTACATAGAGCACCTGACTAGAATAAACGACCTGCATGGTAATTTCCACTATTTCAAGCAAACACATTAAGTTTTAATATTAACTAAAAAGATAAAACATACAGTTTACAAATTGACTATTTTTCTTACAGAAGGTTTAAGTAGTTACACCTCAAAAGTTTCAGCTACTGAAAAGTTTTAAAGATGACTTCCACATCAGTCGATATTCATAAAGTTTCATAATCACAGAAATGAGTAAAACCACAGTTCCTAAATAAGATAAAAAGAGGCTGAGCAGATAAACAAGAAAACTGAAGAACAATGAAAGTCCAATACTTAATTTTAAAAATTACTTTTAATACAAATCTGAATACAAAAATAACCAGATACTCTATGGTCATCTCAAACAAGTCCTCAAGGTTCTCTCTTATCAATTTCCCGACAATTTGGCAAGTGCTTGTTTTCTCTGTTCTGCAGTCATATACTCACAGGCCTCCAAAATATTTACTATAATTAAAGTCTGTTGAACTGTTTTTGCTTTTACCCATATTCTTCCATTCATTCCCAGCACCAGCTCAAACGGGTACAATTGTGATAACTCTTCAATTATTTCACATTTGGGAGCCAAGAGTCTGTAAACAAGATTTAAAAAAAAACAGAGGAAGAAATATACATATTTAATAGACACCATCTTATAATCAGTCTATAATTAAACTTAAGTACTGGTGTAATGGGCACTATTAAAACAACACCTGAAGGTAAGATTACACATACATCCAAACTTCTCCTCTGTGAAGGTTTGGGAGTTCCCTGCCTCCCCACACTTTGTAAAATGACCCAGACTAGAACTCAACCTGCTGGAAGTTAAGTAATGAAGCTACATTTACAGCTTTGCACAATGTACAAGCAGAGATATACACTATATATAGGAATATTTACAGAAATATACAAGTAAAAGGTAATACAGCAACACAACTCCCCTCCCAGAAATCAGAGACTCCAGGAGGGGTTCCCAACCACCCTTCCACCTTCTCCCCACCCCTGTACCTTCCCCCAAGGTTTGCCTTACATGCAAGGTAAATTAGGAGGATCGGCCAAGGAGGTTAGAAGAAAAGTGGTTAGTGAGGATTAATCGGCAGAGGAGCCAGAGCCCAGAAGCTGCTAGATCACCCCAGCAGCTGCTGTCCCAGCAAGAGCCAGAGAGAGACTCACTTATCTATTGTTTTGGTTATTGTTCCCAAACAATTTCTTAGCAAGCGTATGAGTGAAGTAGACATCATGATGTTTTCCTTTCACAGCCTATAGTGTAATTTTCTCTATTAAAATATTCTAATTAGCCTCAAACCAGCACATCCTCTCAAAAAAAATATATGCACCTAAAAATGGGAGTACTTGTGAATTCACTTTTCTAATTAGATTCAGAAGCAATATCTGACAAATTTAAGAGTGAATTGATACTTTCGTAACAATTCTAAGATTTACTAAATTCTAGAACTACACTGTTTTGACTGCCATTTCTAAAAAACACCAAGCAGAATGGCTACAGAAATACTTGCATCAGCCCACACTGACTTTTGATAAAACATGTAAATCAGGGAAATCCTTACTTAAAAATCCTAGGTATGAAACAGTTTCTTTGCATCTCTAGATCGCTTTTCCAAAGAAAAACAAACAAACTGTAGAAAAATCCTGCCAAAAGCAACAACAAAGCTTGACTATCATTTGTCCATACAATCTTGTATTCAGCGATAGCCTCAAAAATCTTGTATTTACATATCTGTAACTCCAAAGTACACTATATGTTTTAAAGTTTATAGAATGGTTCCTGGATTCATCTCAGATTTAAAGTAAAAAAAAACAAATATTTTTTAGCTGTATCCTTATTTCAATGCAATTTATTTTCCGACTTCCACAGAAAGATAATGTATAGTGATGTGGAAAGAAGTCCTTAATCAGCTGGTAGCCAAATATGCATACCTCAATGCCCTATTAAGCACAGAAATGTATGGTATGCATTTCCAATTTTTAAACTCCAAGACAGCAGGTAGATACCTGAAACCCCACCTCAAATGTCCGATTGTTGCAGGTCACTAGTTTTATACTGTTTTGGCAATTGCATCACTTTTTTTTAAAAGGCATCACACAACATGACACTGAAGAACATCTAAATCTCTTAAAGGGGAAAACAGATGTTCCTTCTAGGTCAATATATTAGTTTTGCTGAACAGATTATAGATAACTGGGATTGTTTAGTCTGGAGGAGGCTGAGGGGAGACCTTCACTGCTCTCTACAACTACCTAAAAGGAGGTTGTAGTGTGGTGGCTGGGGGCAGGGAGAATCTCTTCTTCCTAGATCAAGTGACAGAATGAACAGCCCAAAATTGAATTCAGGAAGGTTATTAGGAAAAATTTCTTTACTGAAAGGATGGGCAGGCTTTGGAGTAGGTTGCCCAGGAAGGCAGAGTCACTGTCCCAGGAAGTGTTAACAAAAGTATGTAGACATGGCATTGCAGGACATGGTTTAACGGCCATGGTGGTGTTAGGGCAATGGTTGGCCTCAATGATCTTAAAAGTCTTTTCCGAAAGACTTCAGAACCTAGAATTGTTTTATCATTCAATAAATACAGTAAATTACACAAATTACCAAATTGTCCACATTGCTCAGAGAAAATTGTTGTGCAAATCCTACACAGCACATTACATGTTAGAGCGACTACTTACTTTTCTTAGTACTTACTTTCTTATTAGACCTAAGGAAACTTTAAAGAGGAAACCATCTTGTCCAATTATTCCCATTCCAGTTGATCTTCCACTGCTATCTATACAGACCATCTCTGGTTCCATGTCTTTATTTGCAACAAGGAACTGACCATAAATAAGATCTCCCACCTAAACAAAGCAATGTCAGAAAGAAAAATAGATTATCATATTGTACATTTGTAAGTAATACTTAGTTGAAGAAGATCCTCTCAAGGCCACAAAATAGTTTTGAAATATTTTGCAACAAAAAAAAAATTAAACTTGTCTAACAAAAATCTGCATTTTCACCTCTCCTACTAGAGGCAGGAACAATTATCTCGAATCAGTACTGGAATTTGAAAGATACAAAAGTTACAGTTTCATAGAGTGATCCTATTTTAAAAATAATGTATGAAACAGCTTCTTTGCATCTCTGGATTGCTTTTTCCAACGAAAAATAAACTTAAAAAACTGTCCCAAAAGCAACAAGAACCTCGACTATCATTTGTCCATGTAATCTTGCATTCTGTGATAGTCTCAAAAATCTTGTATTTACACCAGTGTAACATGCCAAACATGAATCTCTTTCTTCAGGCTTTAAGGTATTAAGTTTAAGCAAGTTGGTCTTGTAATCCTTTATCAGAACAACAAAAAACCCTACACTAACCCATTTTTTCTTGAAAGTCCATTGTTATATTCTAGTGATGACGTTGTTTCAGTTGAATGTAGAAGCTGCGGCATTCAAGTGCCACAGAACTCAATCATTTAAAAGAATTATTTTTAAAAAACCCTACCAGTACCAGGTGGTGTAGAATCCCACTTAAAAACCTGTATTTCAGAGTGCCCCTTGGATGCATATTACTAATGAATTCCATCTGCTTGCGGTTAGCATTATGAGAAAGTTCACATGTCAGGAGTGAAAATGCCTGTTATCTGACAGATACTAAATCTCACTAATTATACTCTCTTCAGAAACCTCCTGCTCACAGTCGAATCGGGCAAAAAGCTCGAAAAAGAGACAAAGCAAAAACAGGGCACATAAATCTGCACTCTTCCTTTTGCACGTGGCTTATAAAACGGTTACTATTTAAAAAATCCAAACAAAACAAAACAAACAGAAAAACACACACACACACAAACACCAAACAAACAAAAAACCCAACAAAACGGCGCAGAGGCATCCCCAAACGACATAGCTACAGCGTTAGCGCCAACAATTGAGAGCATTAACCTGCACATTTGGCCTGTTCCTCTTCGTGGCGCCTTCAAAGGCCAGGTAGGACAACGACGCCTGCTCGCTCCCTCCGACGTCCAGCTTAAACACATCTCCCGCTTTGGCCGTCACTATTCCTATTACATGGTCGCCCTTGACCGGAACGTACTGCAAATGCGGGTGTTGGACAGGGGTCAAGCAAGTGCGGACATGAGGGGACTTTCCCCTCCCGCCGCGCATCCCTGGCCCCTACCCGTTTCTGCTGCGAGTCCACCCAGTAGACACCACCCGCCGCAGCGCCGCTTCCTGCCTGGCGATGCCGCAGCAGGCCGCACTTGGTCACTAGCAGCCCGGCCCCGCACCGTCGCAGGCCCGGTCCGCAGAGCAGACGGCCCCGAGGGGCCGTTCCGGTGCCCAGCCGCAGTCGTTCCCCGTCTTCATCAGGGTGGGCGGGGAGGAGCAGCAAGTCCCCAGGCAGTACCACTTGTCCCACGCACGCCTCAGCGGCCACTCCAGACTCCGCCGCCATGACCGCGCAGGCACAGAGCCAACACCAGGCACCGCGCAGTCGCAAGGAGCGCCGCGCATCTGCAAGTTGCACCGAAGCGCCTCTGCCGGCCGCGGCAAAAAGCGCAACATCAGCCCGAGGGTGGGCTGACCACTAGCCGAGGGTAAAGGCGTCTGCGCCTCGGCCGTCCCGTAAAATGTGTTCGCAGAGTGCCAGCGACACCCTCTGGCCGGAACAGTAATACCCGCGCTGGCGCGTGCATTTTGCCTCCTCTGCGTTACATATGAAATACCGAAATTCTTGCCTTTTCAAAAGTCAGTTTTATCAGGTATATGCTTCGTTACTCCTACGCAGTCTTTCGTTCTGGAAAGAGCTTGTCGTACAGCCTTTCATTTCTGCTAGGAAAAGACAAAGATCATGCAATTAAGTTTCAGAATCATTAAAAACACTGAACCAATCATTTCAGCTGCAATTATTGCCAGGTGGTATCAATAGTTGATTAAAAGTTTCTCGTGAAGCAAGCAGCTGGTCAGATATGAGGTTAATGTCACCCAAGAAGTTTATCAGTGAAGAGGAAAGATTATTTTTCCTTCATGCTGGAAGCCTAACTTCAGCATGGGAGCTCACTGCTTTATTTAAAAACATACCCTGTGCACAGAACAGAACGCTGAGCACTACCTCAGGTTCCGTACACGAAACTTCCAAGACTATTTTCTTCCCCATACTCCTTTCTAGCCTTTCCGTGTGTATATATCAACAAATACAGAGAGAAACTGATGCAGTCCCCGCATCAACAAGAAAGCACCTGAGGGTTGCCAGCCGATTGTGTTCAGGAATGACTGAAGATACTTCCCTTTAGAAATCCCTTCTGTTACGAGAGCAAACTCTTCAAGGAGAATTTGCGTTAAACCCATTTAAAATGGATTTGTCCTCCGGAAGACCCTCACTGCAACCTCAAGGAGCGCTGACGGACGCTTCCTTCCGTCCACGTTCACCACCCGGGGCTTCAGTGAGAGACGCGGGGGCCGGACGCTGCCATGGGCGTTACCTCCCGCTCCATGCGCTGGCGGGCGGTGTTGCGTAGCAACCCAGCGCGGGCGGTACGGGCTTCGCTGTAGCTTCTCAGCACCGTAGTGGTCTCCACGGCGTTGGACCGCGTGGAGAGGTGGCCGGCACCCACTCCGACCGAGATAGGAGGTTGGTAAGTGTTTGTGTGTGTGTTTGTGGACTGCTGTCCTTGGATGAGCTTGGGGCTCCAGAAGCCGGCCTGAGGAAATGCAAAGCGGGGAGAGGTGAGGGCGGCGATATCGCAGGCCCACAGCACTAGAGATAAGGTCGTGACAGCGCCGAGCTCTAGCGGCAGTCCACGGGGCACCGGGCAAAACAAGGTAATGTGTCAGGCCCACGATCCGAACTGCACTACAGGACCACAGCTGAAGGATGAACTCGCCCAGCGCGTGGTTTAAGGCAGAAGTAAGAAGGCCGCCACCTGCGCTTAAATGGAGCCGGGGAAGAGAGGACGTGGAGGCTCCAGGTGAAACTGGTCAGCACAAGGAATGGCTACCAGTACCACCAAGGCCTACAGTAGGGTGCGCCTCCTCTGAACGTGAAGGCGAAGAATTTGAGATGACTTGAATCTTTTCGGTGCTGGCAGGCTGTGTGGTGTTAAGCTGCATGGCCTCTGGAGGGGACCTGGTGCCCAGCGGGCGCCGTTCTTTGGGAGGGATCCGCCATGGTCCGGTAAGGCAGATTAAGTTCCGTTAACGAAGGGTGTGCAAACGCTGCAGAAGGCCGGTTTCAGATGTGTTACTTACCTTCTGTGTCCAGAGATTTATATCTTTGATAAATATGCAGCGTGATTACTTCAGGCACTTGTCTTGCATATATACCATAAAGATAGCTTTGTTAGTTCAAGATAAAATCTATACTTAACCATTTACAGAGCTGCTTTGCTGTTCTTCAGATATCTGTATAGAAGTTATCTTTTTTTTTTTTTTTTTGCTATCATGCTGACCTAGAATTACCAGTGTCTTAACAAGCAGTTTCTGAATTACACAGTATGGGAGATTTTGAGCATATATTTTGGTCTGCAGTGCTGATCTATAAGGGGAGCTTGTAAACAACTAAACCAATATTTAAATAACTATTTTCTATTAATTCTGTAGCTATCTTCTATTAATTGCTAGGTTAATAAAATGTGTAATGTAATATTCAGTATTTGGTGTCTAAGGCAATATAATTCTGACATTGATGCTAATCTCTGCCTCTTCTTAGTAGATGTGAATGGAGTCTCAGTACCTGAAGAGATGCTTGGGAAGTTGCTTGAAAAAGGGACTGGCAGAGGTTGTAGAGCATCGGCCAGCAGACCCAATAGAATATTTGGCAAATTGGATTTACAATTACAGAAGAGTCTTAAATGAAGAAAAAAAGGTGGATCCTTTTTTGGGCAGAAAAAATTCATGACAATATAATTGATGCTGTTACACTTTTTTTTTTTTTT
>VWZE01012792.1:35525-72756 GCA_013396675.1 Eubucco bourcierii
GATTGTTTAGCCTGGAGAAGAGGAGGCTCAGGGGGGACCTTCTTGCTGTCTACAACTCCCTGAAGGGTGGTTGTAGCCAGGGGGAGGTTACCTTCTTCTCTTAGGCAAGCAGCACCAGAACAAGAGGACACAGTCTCAAGCTACGCCAGGGGAAGTTTAGGCTGGAGGTGAGGAGAAAGTTCTTGACTGAGAGAGTCATTGGCTACTGGAATGGGCTGCCCAGGGAGGTGGTGGAGTCACTGTGGCACTTGGTACCATGGTCTAGTCTTGAGGTCTGTGGTAATGGGTTGGACTTGATGATCTTTGAGGTCTCTTCCACCCCTGGTGATACTGTGATTCTTTGCTGTCTAAACGTGGAGGAAAATTAAAGCGGCTTAAAATCACTTTTGCCTTCTGAAATTCGGCTGCCTTTGGAGTATAACAAGTGTGGAACAGAAAGAATAGAGGAAAAGGTACTGTTTTATTGTTACTGCATGTGATTGTGATTGCAGAAATATTAATACAGTTTAACCTCTGCATAAAATCTAAAGTAATATATTTTTAAAAAATACAGTTACCTAATATAATTTCAGGTACAGCTTAGGGTCCCTTTGAATATATCTTTGTGGAATGAATTAGATGGAATTCAGAGGCACAGATGGAAAATCTTGCTGAAAATAAGATGCTAAATATTGACAGAAGATTTATGAAGTTGTCATTTTTCTTTTTGCAGAATAGGACCAGACTTATTTAGACTGCTATTAGACTCCATGAGCAAATCCTCAAAGGAACGTGCTAATAGTAACATGCCCATTCACAGCTGTTGTCATTCCAGCAATACTGAGCATAAGGGTGAAAACAGATACGAAGCCCAGAATAGGACAAAATGAATCAGATTAACTATCATTCAGCTCACAAAGATGGAAACTCAGCAGTGTGAAAGGCTTTTCTCCTAAAAGGAGCAATGTATTTTGCAGCAAGCACACTTGAATGTTATCTTTTAACAGAATAGACTTTATTAAGTAGTCTATCTCCCCAGTCTAAATCTCCCCTCTGCCACTTTAAACCCATTGCCCCTTGTCCTGTCGTTGCAAGACCTTGTAAATAGTCCCTCCCCAGCCTTCCTGTAGGCCCTCTTCAGATACTGGAAGGCTACTATCAGGTCTCCTCAAAACCTTCTCTTCTCCAGGCTGCAGAGCCCCAACTCTCTCAGCCTGTCCTCATAGGAGAGCTGCTCCAGCCCTCTGATAATCCTCGTGGCCCTCCTCTGGACCTGCTCCAACACTTCCATGTCCTTCCTGTGCTGAGGGTTCCAGAACTGCACACAGAGGACTCAGTTGCTGTCTGAGCTGCATGTGCACACTGCAGGCTCATGTTGAGCTTTTCATCAACCCAGACTCCAAGGTCCTTTTTCCTCAGGACTGCTCTCCAGCCATTCACCACCCAGCCTGGATTTGTGCTTGGGATTGTGCCTACCCACAAGAAGCAGAAGTTTGATTCACAAAATCTGAGAGCTCTCAGTTGTATATCCAGCTTAAATGCTGTGGGTCTTCCCTGCACTTTACAGATTCTTTTTTGTAATCCAAAACCAGTGTTTAATTTAGATCAGAATGGTAATTATATTACTAATTTTTTATTTGATGCATTACTGTAGAACATGCTATGTCATGAAAAATTCACTAGCACCTGTGTGGAGATACTGAGTGCTTCGATTTTTTTCTTTAGTTGCAAGATCTCATATAATCAGTTCTCATTTTGAAAAAAAAAAATGAGATGACCAATTCCTAATAGATTAGTCTTTTGACTATATGGTTATCAGTCGATCGAGGAAGAGTTTAAAAGTGGTTATGTTAAACCATTTTATTAATACCAAACATGTTTGTATTTGATAGTAAATCCAGTGGCAAATGGTCAAGTGATACAGTAAGTTGAGGAGGTTGCTGTTTCCTTCTTGTTCATTAATCTTTACTGCGAAGGCTGTATTGATGTCTCTTTGCAGACAAAAAAATCAAAACTCTTATCCATCATTTTGCATCTTGCATATCCATTTTGCATAATTTAAAGTGTAAGTGATGATGTGAGGCGTTTGATTTCCAAGGAAAAATGGATATTTAGAAATATATAAAAATGACCTCAATTGTCATACAAAAATTACCTCGATAATCTAACCCTCTTAAAGGACTGTTTGTAGGTTTAGAAATCTTCTAACAAACTGTCCAAGGAGATTTTGCCGCTTTCTTCATGGATCTCCACAGAGGTTATTTTCATAAAGATGTTTTTGGTTTTTTTCCATAATCTTGAAAGTGTGAAAAAATACATCATTTTAGTTTGCAAAACCCCTTGGTGTTTGAGTTCAACAGATTGTTTTCTGGACAAAATAAATTATTTTACTACAATCTACGATTGTAGATGTAGTCTAACAGATTATAGATAGAGAAATTAGTATTTTTCAGGGGGAGGAGGAAGTATACCTGAACTCGATCAGTATCTTGGTTAGTCTGTTTTTCTTAATGAACTGAATCTCATTTTCAGCTCTGTAATCCAACTAATTTTTTTGTTGTTTGGTTTAAAAAAAAAAAAATTCAAAACACTTTTTGTACACAGAGGAAGTAGTGTTCCAAGGTGCTCAGTTTCATTCTCATTGAAGTTACTGGAAAAGCTGTGCTTGAAATTTTCAGAAGGTTCATTGATCTCTCTGCTAACGTGAGCACGAGTTCTGTCTCTGACAAGCCATCTCCTATTTATTAAACTTTAAGTATACTTAATATTAAAGCATGAGAGAATTTATTGTGTCAAACTGCATGTAGGGTACTGCAGAAATAATAAAAAGAGATTAATCGTTGTGAGGAGGGTGGGAGAGAAGAGACTTAATAAATCATTCCCGTTGCATCAAAGGGGCACTGCAGCTCTTCTTTGCTCAGCTCTAAGTGGCATTCCTGGGAGGGTGTTGGGCTTCTCCAATCATTCTGCTTCATTTCTACTCCACCTCCTGAATGTCCTTTCTTCCAGAAATGACTGGCTGTTTGCAGACACACCTGTATTTGGTTCATTATTATCTTAAGCAATTGTGGTTTTGCCACTGATGTGTTTGGTAGATAAGTTTTTAAAATGCTATTTGTTTAGCCGATAATTGTAACCCTGGAAACAGGATCTGTTGTTTGTTTCATTGTAAACCTAGCTGCACTGAAAAGTTACCCTTAGGCACTGACAGCTGAAAATTTCTAGGGCTATGAGGTTCTGAGACAGCTGGTCTTCAGCATTTTTTTCGCTGGGTATATGTATCTACGTGGAACCTATAGAAAAAATGCACCCATATTTTCTTTCTCGCTTGGCCTTAAGTATTGTTACATTTGCTTGTGATTTAAAAATATTTGGCTAGGTTTTCTTGTCAAGAGGTATGATCAGTCTGAAATGCTATCCTCTTAATAGATTATGGTTTTGTATATACTGATCTCTTAGTATCTGTAAAATAAGTGTTTTCACCACTGCTCAGATGTAGGCCCCTGTTAACTCAAATGCCTATCCCTGTATTATTACATGACCGTTCTAGCTTTATTTTTTTTAAAATTACCACTTGGAAACTCAACATAGTTGCATAATGCATGAATCCATCCTAGAATTTGCTTGGCACAAAAATACAGAGAATACAACCAGACCTATATATTTCTGTATATTTGGTCTATAAAGGCAAGTTTGCTCTCCCCCCCTCCCCCCCAGTTTCTTCAGACGTCTTTGCAGCAGCTACAACTGTCTTTCTATGCTATGGCTACTAGAAAGTTGTCACTTATACATGTGGTAAGCTCATACAACTGGCAGAAATAGAGCAATATTCTTTTCCATACTTGAAAACAAAGGACCATCCAACCTAAAAAAAAAAAAGACAGACTCATTGACTATTTTGTATTTTGCTTTGTTTGGTAGGATAAGTGAATGTCGAGTACTAAGTAAAATAAAATTTTACTGCCTACAATATTTCATTGTTGTGAACTGTATAATTAAATATGGGACTTTGAATAGGTTCAAAATTTGGAAATGAATTTTGTATTCTGTTTTTCTGCCCATGTAGAGAATATTTTATTTTCAAAGGTGATTGGGTCTGTGCTTACTGAATTTACTGGCACAACTTCCACTTAAGTCCTGGGAAAACATCCATGCCAGATTCCTGGGAATATATGTATGTGTCTTAATACTGAAATAATTTTGTTGACTTTGCTTCTAAAGACTGAAATAATCCCAGTAACATATTTTATGGTACTGCAGAGGTGGAGGGGTAACAAAATGGAAGTGATCACCTGAAGTCTCCAGAACCCTTGTTCTCTGACTTGGGATTCTAACCCATTGGTAGCAACTGAGAAGTGGTTAATAATAAACTTCAGGGTAGACTTACTGTTACATTTCTTATTAGCCAAAACTTTTGAAGACAGAGGAAAGGGGATGTCTTAGAGGAGTTGGTTTATGATGTGTGCCAACTTTCATATTAATTCTAAAAAACAGAAAATGTGATACTATGTGATAATTCTTTCACTTCACTGTCTATACCTTCTAATATATATGGGTCAGATGCTTTTGCTTTTAAGAGCTGGTAGGAGTAGATAGGTTTTGGTTATGGCAAGTCTGCTCTGTCTTCTGTTTTCTGGTTGATTTCTTAGCTAACTGTTAAGAGGTCAAAAGGCAAATTTAAAAGCAGATTGTGATACAAAGGAGCGGTAGCAGGAGCCATGTAACCTGATAACCTCAGAAACAGGAAACAATCCTCTACTTAGAATCAATGAATTTAGGAAATTAAGACATTCTTTAAATTCATTAGTAGGAAAAGCTTCAAGAGGGAACAAGAATCAAGACATGAGAAAATACCAGAGCTGAAGAAGAAAGATAAATAAAAGCAGCTTTTGCACATGTTTAGCTATGAAGTTCTTGCCTGTAGTACCCTATGTAACTGTGTAGGGTAAGGTTTAGGATGATAAAGAGAATAGTTGGTAGTTCCCTTCACTGCCTAATGAACCTGCAGACTTAAGTTTCCCTTTACAGAATTAAAATTGGATCTGTTTTCTTGAGAACATCCAGTATTGGTGGGCCATTTCCTGGAATATTATTACTTCCTTGATAAAATATAATTTGAATACTCTACATTGCAGAAATTAAAAAATAAATATCTCTCTTAATCCTTAAGAACAAAATACTGAATTTTGTAGTCTTCGTTCACATTGCAGGTGCTGACACTGGATCATGTTCGGGAAGGGGTTTTAGTCCTTTATGCATATTTCAGTACAACAGGTAAGGTGTTCTCAGTCCTGACATTTTGCTTGGCTAAAGATATTCTTGTTGGAAACAGTCAGAATGAGAACTTTACACTTCAGAAGCCTAAATCTAGTTCTTCATGCTATTTGCCAGAAGGCTAAGAATTTACCCTCACAGAAAAGACGAACTTGTCTCCTGTTTTCCAGCAGAGAGTGAGTAGGCTGTTGGTCACAAAGAGCACAGGGAATAAGAAACCACTAGGTGCATATGTCTTTATTACTAAACATTTTGGAAGGATTATTCAAAGATTCTCTTTTTTTTTATTTTTTTATTTTTTTTATTTTTAAACTTTGATAATTCTGTATATTAATTTTAAAATTGCTTTCTAAAAGGGTTTTTCTTGCAATTCACTCATGATAAATGTTCTGTTGGAAAAACAATGACATGGGTAACATGATTCAGTTGTACAATTGGCCCAATATCTGTGAAAGTGGGTATGAGTAATTGTATTGTTTCAGGATACCGTTTTGAAAGTTTAGAACCTGATTATTCTAAGCACCTGCATCTCTTTCATTTGAAGGTATCATCATGATGAGGTGTTTTCAAGCATCCTGTGATTTCAAAATGATTGTTCAGAGATGGAGAAAATAATAAGGAAAAATGCCTTGTGCTGTAGAAAAAATAGGGACATATATAAATTTGTACACATATTTAAAAAGAAAACAACAAATGGACTGCAAGCTGTTTCTAGTTGGTTATGAAGTAATTCTCAGCATAATAATTGTAATAATTTTTGGGAAACCAAACCAAACCAAGGAAAGCAATGGAGTGTGTGTGCATAGTGGTACTCTGCAGTGCATCTCTTCCAGGCTTTTACGAACATTCCACAGAGTTTCCTCTGAATGCAGTTTCAAAACTAATTGAAAATTTACAAGGCAGCATTTCTGGAATGCTGTTTAAAATGTCAGTAGTAAGTATTAATAGAGGTTGGACTCTCGTTTACCTTGTCTTAAGAAACTGATTTTTTTTTAAAAAACAAAAGAAAAAAATATTTCCAGATTTGTAAATAAATAAAAAGTTTGGAGACTTTTGTTTTAGGAAAAAACTGAAGAAAAAAAATGAGCATCATAATGAAACTGTGAGATTACAACTATGTCCATAAGCATGAAGATCTTCTGGTGAGATTGAAATTTTCAATTCTATATTCCTTCTATGAATCTGAAGAATTTTGTGTTCTGGTTACTCTCTGCATTTTTGTCTAGTTCCATTTATATACTTGTGTTGGTTCATGTACATCAAATGTCCACTGTTTAGGCAGATATCTAAGGGTATTTTTGACTGTCTTTTATTCCAGACTTGTTTATCTGAAACTGCTAAATGACTAGTTGCACTGAAATCTGTCAGACATAGCTGAAAGATAGTGATGTTTGCTGTTTGCTAATATATTTGCCCAGGTGAGGTATGTGAAATTGCTAATTGAGTGACAACCTCCCCTGGCTAAACCAATTGTGGTGACAAGGTCAGGTTGAGGGATTTCTGAGAGATGTGACCTACCAGATTATTTCGTTAGGAGCTTCCTGCAGACCTCAAAGCAGCAGTAGTGAATTTGAGCTGTGTAGCAGTTATGGTGCGAGCATTTCTGTAAAAGCTGTGAGTAACCGAGGGACAGGAATCATGACTGAAAAAAGGTTGCTGGATGTGTTGTATCTTTTTTTCATATAACCATAGGAGCCTAATCCTGAATCTGACAGTGTTGTGCACTCATTTTCAGTCATGCAAAATGAATGTAAAGCCCTGCTGCGCGTTATTTACTAGATCGGTACCAAGTGTGTAAGTAGATGTGTTTGCCTAGGTCGGGTAGTTCAAGCATGTAAATGTTTTGGCTGAAAACATAATCAATACTTGCAGATTTAGTTCTTTTATTGTTTCACATGCACTATGCTTATAGGGTAGATTTATGAATCTTTTTGATCACTTTTCGGAGAAGTAATTACAGTCCTATACCACATGAAAGAAATGACATTATATATCTAGAAAAAGTCAAAAGTGTCTGAATTTAACCTAATGTTCCTTGTCAGAAAGCCAGAAATTACGAATTCCACAACTGTTCTTGCAGATAGGTTCCTGAAACCTGACTTCGTGTACTAGAGTCAATATTTGTTTCAAAGTCCAAAGACCACCTGCACTGTAAACATCTATGAAACACTGCAGAAAAAAACTCTTGGGTAATGACTACTTAAATGCATCAGTCTGTTTCCTAAGGTACTGGGGAAATCCTAATGGTTTACATATATAAACTAATAATGTCACAAGACACATGAAAGCATATCCCAGGCTGCTAGAACACAGCTGAAGTTCCCTAACTTAATTGGTTTTGAGATACAGATCTATGGCTGTAATTGGGTTTAGTCTGGACAGAGTTATCCATGACAGCAAGGAGTCCTCATCCTTGAGAAAGGAACTGTGGTTGTGTGTGTGTCTGACATGTGGTCCCACCCCATGCAATTGAAGTTAGGGGTTGTGTTTTCTTACATGTCAGATGGAAATTCTTCCCTAGCCATGCAGCTGATCATAGCAAGTGGAAAAAACATCCAAGGAAAATACATAGATGACTTTTTTTAAGATTAAAAGGAGACCATTTCTAGTTGAAGAGTTTCCATTCCTGTTCAAGACATAACTTTAACAACAAATTTATTAAATTCATCATAATAATTTATGAGCAAAATGCTAAATCTGAAAGTTACACAGCTTTTTGTTTCCAAACTGATTTATTTTTTTACTGTGGGAGGCAAAGATTGACTAGAACTCCATTCTTTCTCATTATCTTACAGTCTCTAGGGGACTTAGATAATTTGTGATTTGGCTGTAACAGACTTCGATGCAAGGACAAACAAATGCTTGTACATTGCTCTGCAGAGCTTATAACTTAGACAGGAAAGACTAAAAGCAGAACTAATTGTATACCAGTATGGTTTAATGTTGTTTAAATGAAGCAATAAAACACAATCAGTTTAAGGGAAACTAACTAATCTTGTTATTTTTCCACCATTTCTGGTATCACAATGTTAATTTATGAAGGTTGATGAGAAAACAGACTTTTTTTATTCACCATTATTATGCAGGAAACTGAGGTGTGTGTCCATGAGGTGATAAAAAAACATCTGTTTTTGAACTGGTATCTAGTTTATAGAGCCTTGAGGAATGATCTCTAGACATAAACAGAGGAAATAATGCTACTAGTGAAATAAGTACTAACACTACAGCTGACTTTAATGAGAGAAGAATTTATCTCCAAAGTAGTTTTAGTTATTTCCTAAGAAACAACTCAAAAGTTTCTACTTCATATGTAAGGCACAGTAATTCATACTATGACCATGAGAACCTGTTCAGTTTGGTCCTACTTTGAGTGGAAGGCTGGACTAGAGACCATCCAGCCTCAAAACTTTGTATGATCCAGTGGTGTGTCAGAATAGAGAATTTGAGGTCAAACAGAAGCAAAGAGGATGAGCATGGGAGAGGAGCAAAAAAATATTTTTAAAAATGGGAAAACCTGGAAAGATTTATTAGGGGGTGGAAGGAAAACATACGGGAAATGTAGGAGAGTATCTGTTGAAGGCTGAAGGAACAATGGAATAAGTTGAATGCGCACCAAGAAAATGTTGTGAATGGAAGTGGTGTCCAATCAAAGTAATAGAATACTCAGCAATGAAAGCACTAAATTGCTTATGGTAGTGTGCAGAGGTTGCAGGAGGTCCCCTACTCCAGAGAAGGAGAAAAATTATATGAAAGAACAAATGCTGGGTGATAAAACACTCCTCTCAGAATACTTACTACCTCCTTTTCTTCTACAATCACAAGTGCTCCACAGTATTGATTTTACCCCAAATGTTTATGGGCTAGTGAAATTCCACACCTGCACATCTGAGAGGCCTTGAGCCACTCTTGTTTTCAGGTAGTATTAGAGGTGAGACTTCTGAAGCAGATGGGAGTTCTGTGTTGAGTTCCTGCTGTTTAAGCACTGTTGCACTGACCCTGTTCGTCCTTCTTAATGCAGAAGAAATAAACCTAGCTAAACAAATCTTCCTTAACTTTAAACACAGAACAAACACCTGCTTCCTCCAAATCAAAATATGCAGTCTTTTCACTAACAAACAAAAAAGCCCTCAAAGATACACCTATGGGGCTTGCATAATTTAGTGTCTGTTTCCACTAGGAAAATGGATGAACTGCAGTAACTTGAAAAGACACTATTTGTATTATGTAAACTACAACTAGTAAATAGCACAAATGAAGCTAGTGTTGAAAGTTGTTTATGTAAACACCTAGAAAGCTTTTATTTCCACAAGCAGAAATTAAGAGTAAATTGCTTGCATGATTTGGTAAGGTGAGAGTAAAATAACAAGATAATAAATTGTTCAACCTGTTAAACAATTACCTTTAGTAAAACAAAGTCTTATTTGATGATAAAGATGATAGAACAAAACAGAAGTATGTAGAAAAAAGCATTGTTTTTGTGTCAAGTATTTCTGTGTGTTAAAGTTAAGGATGTTTGCATCCTTTTAATGATAATGGAATTGTAGTTTTAAGGTGAAGTGCCTGCTTTCTACAAATCAACTCATTGCCCTTTTCATTTGACAATTGTGATGAGAGATATAAATTATGTAGCTTAAACAATGGTTATCCCATGACCAATTCTAGTCATTATCTAAGGTCTTCAGAGTTCTCTGTATGATCTCCTCCTCACTCAAAAGAAGTCACCTAAAAGTTAAATGGTGGTGAAACAGCGTAGGTGAATGAACCTAAACATGCACTGCTCTCATTAAAAACACGATTCTTCTGCAGATGAAGTGAGAATGACCAGGTTTTAAGGATAACTACTTTATTCCTTCCCATTCCACTGTAATAGAAGCATCAAACTCTTTCTCTCATTTCTACACATACGGTGTTTATTCATGTAGGCTTCATTCTTAGTGGTTTACAACATAAATGGGACATCAATAGAAATAAGCAGGGAGATGGAAAAGAACAAGTAAATGGAATTTAAAAAAAAAACCAAAAATGAACAGGAAATGTGTTTTAACCAAAAGGATGTAAGACCAAATGAGGGAAAGGGGGTGTAGAATGGTAGACAAAGGTAGGAAAAGAGAAGGTAAACAAGGGAATGATTTGATGAGATTGTCATGAGAAGTCTAGGATCAAGGCAATTTGTCAGTCATGTCTGTCTAGAGAATCAGCAGCATTAAGAGCAATAATATTGGTTTTTTTCCTCAGTTAAGTTACGTTCCCTTCTTTATTTTCAGGGCTTTATTGAGGCTTCAGTAAAACTCTGCCTTCTGACTGCTGTTACATCTTATTTGAACTAAAAAGGGATAGTTTTACAGAACTGCTAAGTAAAAGTAGAAAACCCACGGGACAGTGGCAAATATGAAGACTCTTACAATTAATAGAAAGATTCACATTGTTATTCCAGTGGTTGGAACTGGCATTATAGTCAGCACGAATAGATACTTGGAGCAGAAGGATAGTGTTAGTTTTACATCATTGTTTTCCTGTCTTTAGCCTCATTTCAAAGCACAGGAGTCATACTGATTGAGAAGACTTCACCATTAGCTATCTTCTGAGTAAAGGTCTTAGAATACGGTCAAAAGACACAAAATGCACAAAAATCATGTGCAGTATGCAAATTCTAAAGAGATTTGGTGAGAAACCGACTTTCTTAGTCTCATGAAGTTGTTGTGTGATGAAGTTAACAGAAAAACTGGATGCCTGTTACATTGACTGAGTCAAATTGGAATAGGTAAAAACACTGGTACCACTCACTGTCTTTTTTTTTTTTTTCTTTTTTTCAAAAGGCAGAAGGTTTGTGCCAAAAAGATGGGAGAGCACTATCATACGTTTTTACAAATATTTAACAAGTCAAATTGTCTGAGAAGAGAAGCCAAATTAAACATTACCTAACCCTACAGTGGTTTCAGGATGGCCACAGTTGTCCTAGAAGAGAACATGCTGAGATGCTTCGTGGCCATGAAGCAAAGGTGTTGCACTTGACAGTAAAACCACAACTGAAAGTAGTTCAAACTGGAGGTTTTACGCAAACCGATGTGAAATGCAACGGCGCCACATTTCCAGACTGCTATCACTGGAGAGGATATAGGAATGAAGAGTAAACCTCCAAAGATTTCAAGGGCAAATACTTTTGACTAGCCAGAATTAAAACCAAAAAGAGGAACTGTAAAAGCCAAATATGGTCCTGCACAGTCAAATTACTTGCACTCATCAGCCTTTCAACAGCCTGTGTTTTTTATTTTTATATGGAATAAGAGAATTATGTGAGATGCCTGCTTCTGCATTCTGCTGAAGTGTTACCTTAAAAACATGAGTGATGATTCCCAAACTACAATTTCCATCTTTATGTGGCATTGGGGGGAAAAAAACCAACCAAACAAACAAAACCCAACCAACCAAACAACAACAACAAAACACAAACAAAAACCAAACCAAAAAAAGCCAAACTAGAAGCAAGACAAAGTGGAACTCACAATCCAAAAATGTTAAATCTTGTTTAGTTTTGCTATTAGGGTTATTTGTACAATTAGAATAAAAATTATATGTAAAATAAGAGGTTTTGGCAGCAGTAATTGTTCTGTTTTCGTAATGTCTTTCTGTGCTTCCGCAGAGAAGAAAAACATTTGCATTTAAGAATGAATGCTTATCATTGGTGGTTTTTCACTGGAGACTATAATTTTTGAATGTTACCCATTAACTAGGGTTAATATAATTAGTTACTCTTTGGTCTTCTGGGTTTTTTTGCAAATTCTATTTTTCTAGGTGGTGTTAATGAGTAATTTATTCAGGCTGTGATAGTCTTCGTGTCAGTGGAGTGGTGGCACTTCAGAGAAAGCGATGCCTCATAATGTGTATCTGATGTGAGAATTCTGCATTTTTAAGTGCAACTAGTGCTTTGGGTTCTGTGAAATGCATTGTGTGAATATGTCTTTGGAATGCATGACTCAGTGTTGATTATAATTAGTAGAGGGGGCAATACTGTAGCAGATTACTGATGAACGTTCACAAGCATTGGTTACTATTTTCAGGAAGGTAGGCAGCAAGTGGAAATTCTAATGAATATATATGCAATTATGTGGAAACTTGAATCCAAAGGGCTATATAAAGTGATCTTTAGAAAGTAATACTGACCAAAGGTTTGATGTAAACTAAGTAATTTTTTTTTTTTAAACTGAAGAGTGATAATGATTTAATTGTTGTCAAAGTTGCAAGGAGTCTAAAACAAACATTATGTTACTCATTTCAGTCTAAGTATCAGGCACACTTTGAATGATTAAAAGAGTATGATTCACCGTTCAACAAAGTAAAGGGAAATTTTAATTTTGGTATACCAATTATTTAGTTTCAGATAAAGACTAGAATGGTTTCTGTAAAGGAATTAAAAATAATTACAGGTTTTTATAATGGTACTGTAGTGCTGAGAATTTTCTGCATCTTCCCCAAGGGTATGTTTACTTGGTTTTTGTGTACTAACTTAAAGACATGTATACCCACAAGATGCCATCTGTCTTCATACCTGTCATGCCTTCAGCATGTTCCAGACATGAGCCATCTGACTAGAAGAATTTTCAGTGGCAGAACTGAGCACTTAGAGTTCAGTGAGAGTTACTGCATTTCTGTGAGTTATGGAATATCGTGCAAAAAGATAATTAAGGTGGATCTGTATTAATAGAAGACAGGAGAAGCAAAAGAAAGACTGAAGGGAGAAGTCTGCATAAATGAATGCAGACTCTTATCAGATGTTTCATCTCTTAAATGTGCATGAAGAATGAATGAAAAAGAAAAAAAGCTCAGAAGAACGTTCTACCTTTTGAGATATGCAAAAGTGAAAAGAAACTAGTTATATGCTGCAGCTCAAACTTCTTCCAGTCTTGCTAGGAAAGACTTGCATTGACGGGAGTTCTTTTATCTATCCCTGTAAAAAACCACAACACACAGTTGGAAGCACAACTTAGAGCCCAGAATTAGGGGGGAAACGAACTGAAGAAGCAGCTGACCTGAACTGTTATAGTACTGCTGTGTTTTACTTCACGCTCAGTTGAGTTGCTAAGACAACCAATCTTTCACAGGTCGAATCCAGAATGTTTCCAAGAACTGAGTTAATTAGTGAAATATCTTAAAGTTAACTAACTCCCCTGCCAAGAAATGGGCTCTTCCATTTCTCTCACATGATTATCTAGGCACTTTCACTTTTCCATATATAGGAGCAGCTCAGGGACTGACAGATCAGGCTAGGTAGGAATATAGACTTTAGGCATATAGATACTCCTTGTGTGCATACACAGATGCAAGCACACGCTGGTTTCACACACTGACATTCAAGTTCGAGTGAGAGGCAATAAGTGAAGCATCAATAGTCCTGCTGATAACGAACCTTCTTCTTTAAGAGTAGGCACTGAAGGTAGAACTCTTCAACCGCTGTTTATAATAATCCATCAGGAAAAGCATCACAATCATGAATGGGCCAGTGGATGGTTTATGTGATTACACACTGGACGATGAAGGGGCTTTCATGTTCACATCAGAATCAGTGGGAGAAGGACATCCAGGTAAGAAGCTGCCTCTGGTAAATGCGCAAAATAAATATTTTAATTTTAAGTGTTTTAAAAACCTGAAGAAGAATTAATGTGCTATTAGTGTTATTGTAAAAGTTACTTGTAACAGGGTGCTCTTTTATGTTTCTGCCAGACCTTCTCCAGACTGTAGAACTGCTATAACTAGTGTGCTGCCAGCAGGAGTTTAAATGCTTTTGCTGGGTGTGTATTAAATTGAGGAGGGCAGTGGGGTTTATGCTTGTGGTTCCTTTACATCTGAATATCTTTCAGTATATTACTGTGGGGATACTGCTATGTTTCTGTTAGACTCAGGTTTTACATATGGGTAAGAATGAACAGGTTGCTTCTCAAGTTCCCCGTCTTTACGTGTGCTGTGAAACTATCCTGCATATATAAACTATGCTCTTAAAAGTATCACCTACAACAGGAATATCTCTAAGCAGGCTACTTAAAAAATTTAAAAAATCAATGGCCCTACCAGCTGTGCATGGCAAAGTTGCTGGTTCCCCCCCGCCCCATTCCATAATCTGATGCAATATATGGAATTGCTTGAGCAAATAGTAGAGAGTTACTTGCTAAACTTTATGTATGGTCAGCAGAGCTTAGTTCAATTTTACTGTTAAAAAATGTTCATCTGCCATAAACATGGACCTTATGTCAATAGCACATGTTTCCCCAGATGAAGCCAGGGGAGAAGAGACTGTTTGATGTCCTGAGAACTAGGTGTATTTTAGAAGCTGATTTGGTGTCCTGTACCTTTTGCTATAAAAAGGCTTTTTTCAGGTCTATACTCATGTTTTGTGAGTAAATCATAAATAGGGAGAGTGACAGCAGAAAATAAAAACCTCAGCAGTGAGAATTTTGTGTCTATAGTTCTGAAAGTCTTCTACAATATTAACTTCTTACTGCAGATCAAATCCTTTTTGGCTGACGCAATTAAGTACCTCTCTTTCAAGGTAACCACATCAGGTTAAGCCAGTTGGAGTCCTTTCTTTCAGACAATGACAACCACATTTGGTCCTTGGGACATAGGTCCCATCTCAAATTTATGGATATAATTACATCCAGAAGCTGTAGCACGATGTAGTTTCACAAGAAACATAATAATATTATAAAATATGGTAATCATTTACGGTATTTCCAAAGATGACAGGTCACAATTTATGCTATGTAATAATTCTTTTAACAGCCCCTGGGGCTTCCTTTGAAAGTTTGGTTTTTTGTTTTTTTTTTTTTAATTTGTCTTGTCTTGTCTTTCAGAATTTTACCTGTTTTTATTCATATTCTCTTCTTTATTTCCAAAACTCTACTGACCATTAGAAGGCCTTCTTTAAGCTCCCTGAGTGTTCTTTTCCTGCTGCACTAAAATACTGAGCAAACCTTTAAGAAACGTTGTTACCACTTGTTAGATTTTCTACAGCTTCTCATCTGGCAGAGGGTGTCAGATCCTTGGGTACTGTGAAATGCAAAGTGACAACCCCAGAGGGTTACTGTAGAAGGAGTGAAAAACTAATACTTAAGACAATTTCAAGACTGTGATGCTTATAGGTCTTCATTTAGAGTACTGAAAGCCCAAATGCCTATCACAAGGGAAAGATACAGATTTTTCCAGATCAAGAAAGGACAGGCTGACACTAAGTAACTCTGAGTGGTCCTGTAAATTCTTATTCCTGATTACAGCCCAGCAATAACTCTTCATTGACGCAGCAATACCTCTAGTTGCTGAGCAAACTGATCACTCGTGTTCTGACCAATCCCCCTTCTGTCTGTGAGTTTACACCAGAGGCATAGATGTACCATTAGGTTTTTATCACCTAGGAAAATCTCAGCTATTACATAAAATGGGCCCCAGTGTCTGAGGCTATACTTAGACTTCGGACATTATCAGTGGCCCTAGAATTTTGTTGTTACTTTCGAGTTCCTGTTTGATATCAAATGGATAATTTGTGTGTTCTTGACTGTTTCTCTTCTGTATGTGATAGAGAAATTTTGCTAGAGGGCATTATGTGAAGTAAAAATCCTGAAGCGTATATTTGACTGGAGGAAATTAGAGTTGTTCTAATTGTATTAGCTGAGGACTGAACGCTTTAACGGAGACCTTCTTAATAAAGCAGAAGAAATTACATATGTATTTATTTTGGTATGTGCAGAATTGTCTTACACCTATGCAATATGTAAGAATTGTACATCACTAAGAAATCCCAGATTCCATACAAGCAAGTAATAACTGGAAATAATTAACTTAAAAGTATTACCTGTGCTTCTGCCCAAAATTTATGGAAGACTCTGTTTCTCCTACTGTCCCAGTCCGTTCTTCAAAATCACTTGAGTCTTTCTTTTCCACATCTTTAATCTTAGGATTTAGTAAGGTGAATTCCAAACCCTTTGAAGACTTACATGTGACTTCTTCGTTTCAATAGAATAAAGATATATAGATAGCAGCATGAGGAAGGGAAAGATATATTTTTCTCTTCTAGATACCTAATTTTCTCTCTACTTGATTTTACTTTGTCTGGTAGCACCTGTCTGTGCTGCACAATGGTTTCACTGTGCTTTGAAAGGCATGGCGTGTCTCTCTGACCCACCATGTCTTATAGTTGCCAAACCACTTAGGGTTAATTCCTTCACCTCTTTGGTGTGACTTCAGGTGGAAATGTCTCCAAACAGAATGTTACTCAGTTTTCCAGTAAACGAGGCAAGAGAAAACATCTGTTGGAAGCACCTTCGGATCTGCATCCACATTAAAAACTTAACTTTATCTTCTGGATAGTCACAGAAAAAAAAAATCACAAAAAAGAAAAAAATCCTGCAGAAAAAAGCAGATCTTACCAGCAAGTTGATGCTTGCATGTCTTCTAGCTAATATTCTGTGTGCTTAATAATTTCTAACATTACATGTATTTAACACTATAGGTAACACTTCACTAAATTTTGTATTTACCTGAAAGAACAGATGTACAAGGTATTTAAATAGTGCAGTGACAGGAAAGCTGTAATATGCCACAATTCAATTATTTTAATTCTTTCTAGTGCAGCTTTTTTAGGTAGAAAGCTTATTTTTTGATGAAGTGCTTACAATAAGTATCTGTGCTTCTTGACTGTCATTTTACCAGAAAACTGAGAATTGCTCAGTTTATCATATTTTGAATATATAATTTAGCATTCTACTTTGAAATTATTTTTTCCTGTTGATATAAACAATGTATCATTAAAAATAACAAAAATTATGAGGGTGATGATACATTTTTAAGAAAAGCAGCCTCATCTCTTGAAATGTGCAATGTATGTTGTATTTACTACACCAAAACCAGAAGTGTGGTTTTACATGGTTGTGGTACTTCAAAGGGCAGAGCTTTATTGAATTAAAGTTGCAATGGTTGCCTGCAGTTCATAGGTTTTTTTATGTGTGGTGAATCCATGAAAGTGAATTCTTGGGAGTTCCTTAGAACTTGCACATATGAGGGTCTTGCACAGTTGAGGTTCATATAACAAATTTATTTCCAACTATCTGGAAAACTGTGAAACTCCTTATAATGAATGGAGCTCACTCTGTTGTTGAATGTTTGCTTCGTATTTTGACAGGTGGGCATCTGAATGAGTCCCCTAGACGCATTCATTCGTTTATTGGTTAGCAAGAGCTGTTTTACAGTTAATTGGCCTCTGCCATAAGGCTACCTGTGGGATGATTTAATTTCATGAAAAGAATTCATGGCTACCTAATACTTTCCTGCTCAGTCAGGACACCCTTTCTTCAGTATTTATCCTATTGGATGGTAATTTACTACATAAAGGGAAGCATAAATTGAATTCTTACCTACTATATCAGTTTTTAGGTGGTAATACCTCACCAGAGATGGTCCCTTATGCATTCCCTGTTTCCAAAAGAGAAGGAATAAAAACCCCTGAGCTGTCTCAGCCGAATTTAACATAAATACTGTATTTTAATATAAAGGTTTGCTATCAGCTTAATAGATTATTAATGAAGAGCCACGAGGATGATTAGGGGACCTGAGCATTTCCCCTTATGAAGGGTGACTGAGAGACCTGGGGCTGTTTAGTCTTGAGAAGACCAAGAGGGGATCTGATCAGTGTCTATAAATATCTGAGAGGAGGATGTCAGGTGAATGATGGGTGTCCCTTTTCAGTGGTGCGCAGTAGTAAGACAAGAAGCAGTGGGTTCAAACTTGAACATAGAAGGTTTCACCTCACCATAAAACTTCTGTACAATGGGGGTGATGGAGCACTGGAACATGCTCCCCAGAGAGGTTGTGGAGTCTCCTTCTCTGGATGCTTTCAAAACCCACCTGGATACATTCCTGTGCAGACTACCCTAGGTAATCCTGCTTTTGACCAGGGCATTGGACTGGATGATCTCTGGAGGTCCCTTCCAACATCTGACATTCTGTGATTATTTTAATTGATTACATTCTCACATAGATTTTGAAGACCAGAAGGAACTTCTGATGTATAATCTGGTCTGAGCTTCATATACAAATAATAACATTATGTGGGAGAATTCTTCAAACATCAAATGATGGTTGAATGTCATTCATACCTTTTAAAATTAGTCAAATTTTATCTGGAGATTTAAAGGAGCAAGGAATCTTACGTATTTCTAGATCAGTGGGTTCAAGGGCACTCAGCGTTTTAGGATTTTGCTTTCTGAATCTTTATTTGTCTGTCAACTGTAATTACATTATTTTCCATCAGACAAAAACTTTTCTTCAGTTTTGTTAGGTTTTTAGAGGCTGTGATTCCAATGCCTATAAGGTTTTTTTTCTGGTAGGTTGCCCATCCTTCATCCTTTAAAAACTAGATTGAGCTGATTTATTTCATCCTGTATGATAGAATTTTCTGATTTTGGGACATTCTTCTCAGTCTCTACAAAACCTGCCCACATCATCTTTGGAATAGTACCACAAAATATGGTATTTTTATGGAGTCTTACTAATGCTATTGTATGGAGATAATTTCCTTTCTATGGATGACTGTTCTTGTTTTCTCTCATGATCTGCTCAGAGTAAGAGGTCTGTAAGACAAACTCTCTCCTCTGTAAATGTGGACTATGCTTTTTGTTTGTGTGTACATTTCTTGCAAGGCTGAATCTTCCAATGCAGCCTGTGTTTGCTAATTGTCTTTTGTATTCTTTCTTTTTTGCATTGAAGTGGTTGATATGAGATAAGAGGGATAGAATCAAATTAGTTCTCTAGTCTTTGATTTATCCCTCTTAGCTGAATGTGCACTTGTGAAATGAATGAGAGTTTAACTGGAGGTTAAATGTGTTAAAAGTCTTTAATGTCATAGTCTTACAGAACATTGCTTTTTGACAGATTGTGTTGTAAATAGCAAGGCAGGAGATTATTTTGCCACACAGCATATTATGGCAACATCTAAACATAGTATACAATACTAAGCTTTTAAAAAGAACAAATTAAAATACATGAGAAAAAATGTTATTTTCAGTAATAGTGGATGGCATTGTTATGGGTGCTGCTCTGTTGTGCTCATTAGATTATCTACATTATTTAATTAAGATTCAATATTTATTAAAAAGGTAAGAAAACAAAGACAGCAAATGAGCAAATATTAGTATGATAAACCTGAGCTGAAGCCTTTGTATTTGGGATATAACTGAAGGTACACTCAAATTTTACCTCTGGCAAATTTCAGTTCATAACCCTTTCTTCTCTGTGCTAATCAATCCCCTGTCTTAGGTGGTTTGTGACAAATACTAGGAGAAAGTATTTCAGACTGATAGGAAGCAGGAGGAAGAAGCAAACCTGAAAAACCCACTTGACTCTGGGCTATGCATTATCTGTATTAATCTAAATCTTTATGAGCAGTGTTCTTTTGGAAGCTAATGGTGGAATATCACTTTCTTGTTAGAATTCTACTGATGTGAAGTGCATGCTGTATTGCCATGTGGTGTTAGAGAAGGCTGGGGGAAAAGCCTCTTAGCCTCTCAGGTAAAGCTATGCATAACATGCTGGTTTCACATTGAAGTGCAGAAAACTGCTGGTAAAACTATATTTAGTATTGGTAAGTAAATTCCCCATGGCATCTACTGACTTGGCTTGCAAGATGTTTCATATCTCTTTAAACTATTTAGCTGGCTTACATACTCCAGTAATATGCAATGATAATAAGCAATGAAAGAATTCCTTGCTTGAAACACCTATGAATTCAAAGTCATGCAGTCTATGTTTTGTATTAAGTGCTATGGTTTTGAATCACAACTTTGATGTCTTGCAGATAAAATCTGTGATCAAATCAGTGATGCTGTGCTAGACGCCCATCTCAAACAGGACCCAAATGCCAAGGTTGCTTGTGGTAAGTTGTTTGCTGCTTTGCTTTAAGTCTTCGCCCAGTTGCTGTTCTTTAATTATGATGTTTGCAAAGAGCTTGATGCTATCATTTACTCACTCCTTTTACTCTCAAGTAGTTACAGAAGAAAAATAATCTTCAAGAGGAGGAGAGATGAGAAGAAACAGTAAAATTTTTTTAAAAGACAGAAGCCTAAGTAGTTTGTAGAAGGTCGGGATAGTTAATTTTGTACGAAGACTGAATTTTCCTAGGAGAAACAGATCTGACTTCATTACACTGGATTTTTGAAAGAGTATTGGAATGTTTTCTTGAGAAGTTAATTTACTGTACTTAATAAAGTACTGTTACAGTATCACACAGTATCACCAGGGTTGGAAAGAGACTTCAAAGATCATCAAGTCCAACCCATCACCACAGACCTCAAGACTAGACTATGGCACCAAGTGCCACGTCCAAACCTGCCTTGAACACCTCCAGGGACGGTGACTCCACCACCTCCCTGGGCAGCCCATTCCAGTAGCCAATGACTCTCTCAGTCAAGAACTTTCTCCTCACCTCCAACCTAAACTTCCCCTGGCGTAGCTTGAGACTGTGTCCTCTTGTTCTCGTGCTGGGTTCCTGAGAGAAGAAGGTAACCTCCCCCTGGCTACAACCACCCTTCAGGGAGTTGTAGACAGCAAGAAGGTCTCCCTGAGCCTCCTCTTCTCCAGGCTAAACAATCCCAGCTCCCTCAGCCTCTCTTTGTAGGCCTTGTGCTCGAGGCCTCTCACCAGCCTTGTTCCCCATCTCTGGACACACTCAAACACCTCAATGTCCTTCTTAAATTGAGGGGCCCAGAACTGAACACTGTTTTATCAGCCCAAGTCCTCATGACTACTTGCTTTCAGAAATGTTTTGAAAAAGTGTTGTATCATCGTCTCTCAGGTCATCAGCAGAATTAATGTATTGTATAACTAAACACCATCATCATATTCCTCCTTCTGGGACTGGAGGCAAATTTTAAAATAACTGATTACTGATGAGTTTTGTTTAGTCTCAGTATGTATCTTAGAGTGATTAAGTGGATTTGGAAGTCACAACTTAATGCTGTATTTCCCTAACATCCGTGCACATCACTGAATCATGCTCAGCGTTTTGACTTTTCCGTTTGTAATTTCATCTTTTCCTGACTTTTAGAAACGTGGAGGATATGAAAAGAATTTGTTGTACAAGGAATACTGCTAAAAATACATGTAGAAAGGACTTGCATCCAGTAGAGCTCTCAAAATCATAATAAAAAAACATAGTTATTTGTCTTGCTAGACTAGTTTATTCTGCTGTTGTAATCCTGTTTTCATCCCTCGACAGAGACGGTATGTAAGACAGGGATGGTGTTGCTCTGTGGGGAAATCACATCTCGTGCTATTGTGGATTATCAACGAGTTGTCCGGGATGCGATTAGACATATTGGCTATGACGATTCTGCTAAAGGTTGGTGGAGTTACTCATTAATTAAATCCATGAGAGCAAACAATAGACAACTGCAAAACAGCTCTGTCACCACTTTCATATATGGACTTTAGCAAGACTGATAAAAAGTGAACATCCTTTGTGAAGGCTGCCTTACATGGTCCTACATGGTACACTTTCTGGCTTTATCCCAGTAAGTAGAATGGACATTATGTACCAGTTAAAACTGAAAAGGAGGAGGCAAAATGTACTTTGAACTATGGTGTTGGGCCAGAATAGTTTACTCCAACATGAACCGCAGAACCTACCACTCTTCCAAACCTGCAAGAACTTGAGTTTTAGTTATTCATTCGGCAAGCTGATTGATTCATATTGGTGTGAAAGAAAGGGAGAAAGAAACCTCATTCATTTTACTGTACCATTATGCATTTGTACTGTGGTAGCATCTAGAATTCCCAGGTGTAAAACAGATTTTCACTGTAAGATGCTCTCTGTAAGCTCTGAACAACTCCCCGTACACTGAAGAGTTTGCAGTCCAAATCCAGTTTGTTTAATATACAAGTAATACTTTTTTTTTAAAAAAAGACAAAATTCCACATGTATTTCACTTTCTGATTTTCCATGTATCTATTTATACATTACAAACATTCTAAGTACAGTGTTTCAGTGAAATGTATCTTACAAGAGCTTTTACTTTAAAAAAAAAAAAAAAAAAAAAAAAAAGGTTTCCTGCAGTCCTTTTACTTCTGTTGAATTTGTAGGGAGATTGTGGTGGTAGAATATTCTAGCAGCACATCTTCAGGTTGCCTCCATCATATAAGAACAGTGGCTTCAGAAAATGCTAGTAAATCTAGTAGGTTATAAATCTTCTTTTTATCCTAACTGCCAAAGATGAAAAAGGGAGATGCAGAGACCCAGAAAAAAAAAAAATCTATGCAGAAATAGAATAAAAAGCTAAAATAAGCAATTGCACACAGCAGAATAATTTTCTTCTCTCCAATAGCCTGCTTAAAAGAAGGTGAAGAGTATATTCTTCAAGTGGATCATATGTGTATATGAATATATATATGTTGTATGCACATGTATATTATGTTGTGTTGGCTGAACATGAGTTTGGTTAGCAACTGCAGTTCTAGGAAAGGTTTGATTTGGAGAGAAGCAATTTACTATTAATACATCTAGGATCAGGTGGGAAATTTTGCCACAAACTTCTCTAAGTCTTTAAATTCCTTTTTAAAACCTTCCTTTTGGTCTTTAACAGTAATGTAAATTCCCTCTTTCAGATACACTCTGAGACTTGAACATGTTTTTTATTCTGTCTCTCACACAAACTCCCAAGAGAGATTTAGATACAGACGCTGCTTCACGTGTATGACAAATAATGTATCAGAGAGCAGAGCCTTCAGTTGCTGAAACATCAGCTTCTAGGAATTTGTGTAGAGATTTTTAATACTATTTATTTAGGCAAGGCTCATTATTTACTTTATTGGACTACATTTCTTTAGTTAACAATTCACACAGGCTGTCAATGCAAGAGCAGACGAGCACTTATGGCAGCCCTACATACCTCACCCCTTCCTAAATAAGGTTTCAAGTCCTTGTATTGTCAAAAAAGAAAGGTAGCTAAAAATAGCAGCTAGGATTTGAATCCTGAATGTAATAGCCTTCAGAATGAAATTTTTTTCATATAGTTCCATGGGTTTTTTTTCCTCAATCATGACAGAAAAAGCTAATTCACCACAATTAATTTTTCCAAATAGGCTTTGACTACAAAACCTGTAATGTTTTAGTGGCACTGGAACAGCAGTCACCAGATATTGCCCAAGGTGTTCATCTGCACAGGAATGAAGAAGATGTTGGTGCTGGAGATCAGGTAGACATAACATCACATCTAAAACATCAAAGTTTGCCCCATCATATTGCTCTATTTTCTAAATCAGAACCCATGTGAAGATTTCCACACTCCCAGAATAAAAACTTTATTTTAATTATAACAGTTGGAAGACTTTTGCCCTCAAAGCAATACTTGTACTACTCCATGCAGGCCAGGAGTGCTCTGGCAGTTGGTAGTAGCTGAGGACATGGCTTTCTTAACTTAGCAGAGGTTTTTTGCTTAAGTATTTCATATTTCTGTTGAGTAGCTTTAGATTCATTAGACCATTCAGACTTGTCATATAAGATGGAATAAGCAAACAATCTCTTTACTTTCACAGAGCTTTTGAGATTTTGCAAAGCAAAAATAGTTATTTTAACTATCTTCAGCATTAGTGCAGTGAAGGCAAATAAACCAGAGCACCTTTAGATCTCTCTATTTCCCAGAGGCAGCTACTGTAATAGGTTTTCCCCATAATTAAGGCTATCCAAGCTGCTGTAAATAATTATGGTATGTTCCCAAGAGAAAGATGCTAACATAAAAGCTATATAATCTGACTGATTCCTGTATGAGTGAGGTTAACATTCACAGTAGTTATCATTAGTAGTAACATCTAGCTTATAACAGTGTTGTTGAGAACAGGAGATATCAGAGTACAGAAACCAAGCTAATATTGTTCAAAAACCCCATAAGAACTAAATTAAAATGCTTTTATGCTGTCAGTGGAACATAATGCTACATGAGATGAAAAGATACCAGACTTTCCTTGGCATCTTTTCAATCACAACATACACTGGATGAGGAGAAAGAAAATGGTGCTAACTGTAATTAACAAATGATAATCTGAACAAGATTGGGAACAACAGGGAAAACAGGACTGAAAGACAGTAGAAGGTGTGACTGGAAGCGTGTGGCATTGGAAATCGGAGGCAGATGCCTTAAACTGTTGGGTACACCTTGTTCTACTGAAAGTTCAGATGTGAGCAGCAATATAAATGTGTCTATATTTAGACATAAAAGCCTCTGCAACCTTTCCAGGCTAGTGATAACACCTTTCCTATGACAAAACAGTCCTGAAATTGTTTTGCTACAACAGATGGTTTGTTTTTTTTTTTTTTCTGTGAAAGAAGCTGATTTTTTTCCACAGAAATGTCTCCCAATTTTTCCTCAGTTTCCAGCTCAATGTGTAACCCTCCAGCCTTTCAGTGAAAAAATCTAGGAACACAGTTTAGTTTGTTTCTCATTACAATGTAACATGTTGGTGCCTGATCTGAGTTTAGTCTTTTTTGCACTGTAATGTGAAATAGTAGAAAGTAAACCTGAGGGTACTGTTTTACTCTTTGTTGCAGATGAAATCTTGCTGTCTTTGTTTGCGGTGCTTTTAACGGTGATTAAAGTATATCTTCTCCTTCTGTAGGGTTTGATGTTTGGTTATGCAACAGATGAGACAGAAGAATGCATGCCTCTAACAATCATTCTTGCTCATAAACTAAATGCCAGGTTAGCAGAGCTGAGGCGTAATGGAGAGCTTCCTTGGCTGAGACCTGACTCTAAGACACAGGCAAGTATGGACAGTTGAAATGCTTGAAAACGATCACTTTTTCTTTACAGAAATATTAAATAATGTTAAATACTGCAGTTGATGGTGTTGACAATAACCTACAACTAGCAGATGAAGCATTTCCACTGCTTATGATACTGTCTACTTGACTGTATGAAAGTGGTTCATTTACATCAGAATGCTTCTTAACCACTTACCAGTGAGGAAACATTTAACCTTCCAGACCACAGTGTTTGTTGAAAAAGTGACAGGCAATCCGAATGACTTATTTTTACTTAGAGATTTGGGATGGCATTTTTGAAGATGTACCAAGAATGTACATTTTTAAGGCTTGGGAGTTTCACTGGAAATCTGAACTGAAGACTTTTGGACAATTTCATAGTAAATCAGACTTTCAGTACTGAGGCTTTTTGTTGTTTATTCGTAGCACAGCAAAACTGAAGAACGAGAATGTAAGCTTCATTTCTCATACCTCAACAACAACTGAAGCAGTGTTGTTATGATGTCATCATTGACGTTTTGCTACAGTTTTACTCATGGAATAGCATAGTATGGTGTTTGAGGGAGACTAGTAATAAATCTTACAGCAGTTTTGTTTTTTCTCTTGTATCTTCATGTTCTGCTCAGGTCACTGTACAGTATACCCAGAAGAATGGCGCAGTCATCCCAGTGCGTGTTCACACCATTGTGATATCTGTGCAGCACGATGAATCCGTTTCACTGGAGAATATGCGCAGAACCTTGAGGGATCGTGTGATCCAGGCTGTTGTCCCTGCTAAATACTTGGATGAGAAAACTGTTTATCACCTGCAACCTAGTGGGCGTTTTGTTATTGGAGGGCCTCAGGTTTGTGTTGTGTTATTTTGGTGGGCTTTTCAGCTTGCCTTTGTCATTGAGTGTGTGTCTTGAAAGAAATGCTCAGCGTTTTTGTGGTGTCTGTCTTAGGGTGTAAGGAAGCAAGTTGCCTACTGGAAGTTTCAACTGCAGTTTTAAGTGGGAGGACCACCTAGGATTTCATGTGCTACATGCCAAAGTAACCTTTGAGGGCATGCTTTATATTACACATATGTTATGACTAGGCAGGGAAGTTGAGCTGAGTCTTACACTGAGTGTGGAATCTACAGCCCAGCTCTGGCTTTCCTCAAACACTCCTGAATCTAGCACTGAGACATGTAATCCTTTCTGCCAGAAGACACACTTGACAGAGAGGTGGGCAAGAGAAGGTTTCCTTACCTTGCAGTGAACCTGGTTTTCAGATCTGTGTATCTCACACTGTTCTTCCTGATATCAATAAGATCTGAAGGTGTTCATCTGTTCTGAAAATCAGCTGCTGATAGGCTTCGAGGGGACCTGATAGTAGCCTTCCAATATCTGAAGGGGGCCTACAAGAAGGCTGGGGAAAGATTATTTACAAGGTCCTGCAACGACAGGACAAGGGGCAATGGGTTTAAACTGGCAGAGGGGAGATTTAGACTGGATGTTAGGAGGAAGTTCTTTACAGTAAGGGTGGTGAGGCACTGGAACAGGTTGCCCAGGGAGGTCGTGGATGCTCCCTCCCTGGAGGTATTCAAGGCCAGATTGGATGAGGCCTTGAGTGAACTGTACTAGTGGGAGGTGTCTGTGCCTATGGCAGGGGGTTGGAACTAGATGATCCTTGAGGTCCCTTCCAACCTTACCATTCTATGATTCTCCTGAGAGAAAATAAATGTTGCTTTTGCCTTATCTGTGTAATAGAGCAGCTGGGATTTATGATTTGATCTTGTGCTCACAGAAGTCAGCCAGAACTTCCACACTTTTGAAATCTGTTTTTTAAAAATAAATTCACCATTTCCAATGTTTTAGCATTCTGTTCCCCTCAGAACTATCACAGCAAAATGTCAAAGCTCCTCCCTGAAAATGCATTCAGTTTTATAACAAATCCAAGCAGATATTCTTTCCCCCTTGCCATTCAAATTAATGTACTGGAATTTGGCAGAATTATTTCCAACATACTGTGTCTATTTTGCATTAGTGTCATGGAATGGGTAGGAAGATATTGAGATTAATCATTAAAACAGTGAAGTGTGGGTTTGTGTAGTTGAATTGGTCGTATCGCTGTAATTTTGTTTTATCACTGACATCACCGACGTGGGCAAATGGAGAGGCAAACTTGAGCTGTAACTTGGAGCAAATGAACCAATGCAGCAATCACATAGCTACATATTAAAAAAAAAAAAAAAAAAGAAAAGGATACACATGTGAAAACTTTTGGATGTGCACTGAACTGCACCCGCTAGAAAACGTAATATCGTTACATTTGGCAAGCCAACCAGGAATGTCTTTTCTACTCTCATGGTGGAGCTGTATTGCTTGTTTGCATATACAAGCACTGGCACACTGCAGTGTATGTTTGCAGCTTTTTTTTTTTTACTTAGTATGGGTCAATCTGCCGGGCGTCTGTGGCTTTAGAATTCGTGCAATTTCGAATAGTATTGTGGCAGCTAGAAAATAACTATTTCTTCCCTTGTCTTTCACATTCTGAACTTTCTGATTACTTTTTCCAAGAGTATCACACATTTTATTTTTAACAACGCTAGCTATAGAAGGCTGCCTTAATCTCCAGATCAGTTACTAAAGGAGATACACACCTATTTCACTTCGATTTTTTTTACCTTCTGTTGTTGAGCGCGGTGGTACTTCGACTTGTGGCTGTGTCAAAATCGGTGGTTATCGCCGTTTTCCCAACAGCAACACCTGCTGGTACACTGGGGACATTACAGCTCGTCGCAAGAGTGACTTGCACGCTTTATAAATGCGCATGTGCTCTTTCAGCACCTTTAAAATAAGGATAGATGGGGTTTTCTTTTCCTTTAGTCTGCCCATTTCTCTTACCTTCCCTCACTTCTACAGTCCAGTCACGATGGCACACAAAGTGTTCTCATTGCTACAGTCTGTACCATCAGGAATTAAAAGTTTGAGACAAGCAGAAGAACCCTGGAGGACAAGGTTATTTACACAAATTGAGCTAGCTGCAAGTCAGGTTTACATCTCGCTACTTTCTTAGCAGAATGGAACAAACAGTGCCAAAGGTTTTCCCGTGTATATGCACAGGCTAAGAAAAACTTTGACTCTCTACTTGTGTTTGCCATGCAAACATTCCAGCAGCTGGATTTTCCTGACATGATATTCTCTAGGCAAAGAATTCCAAATCTGCCTGCAGGTGGAGACTGAATTTCAATTTTGATCATGGTTCCATTTACATCAGAAAATGCATGAAGCATTTAGTAAATCAGAGGAGGGCCACGGGGATGATCAGAAGGCTGGAGCAGCTCTCCTATAAGGACAGGCTGAGAGAGTTGGGGCTCTGCAGCCTGGAGAAGAGAATGCTTCGAGGGGACCTGATAGTAGCCTTCCAGTATCTGAAGGGGACCTACAGGAAGGCTGGGGAGGGACTATTGACAAGGTCTTGCAATGACAGGACAAGGGGCAATGGGTTTAAACTGGCAGAGGGGAGATTTAGACAGAGGAAGTTCTTTGCAGTGAGGGTGGTGAGACACTGGAACAGGTTGCCCAGGGAGGTTGTGGCTGCTCCGTCCCTGGAGGTGTTCAAGGCCAGTTTGGATGAGGCCTTGAGTGAACTGTGCTAGTGGGAGGTGTCCCTGCCTATGGCAGGGGGTTGGAACTAGATGATCCTTGAGGTCCCTTCCAACCTTACCATTCTATGATTCTACATTAGAGAATCAGACAATTAGGTACTGATAAGCTAACCAAGATCAGATGAAAATATCAAGGACTTGTGAGGAGCAATCTGCAGTTTAATATCTGTGAATATTCATCTATAAGTATCTGCTCTTAGAGTGAAACAATCCTTCTTTCTCAATTACCTATAGCTACCTAGCACTTCACACATTAGACTATAAATATTTTGGAGTTGGAAATATGTATTTTTTTAGGTACATATTTGTAGGAAAGACTCTGTAATCATACTGAAATGTTAGTGCTGGTTGATGTATCAGGTAGCTCTGACACACCTTTTCATGATAAATATGAAAAAGACACCTACTATTTAATATTCACACATCTTCAAATATTGACCAAACTAAATGAAAACTCTCCTCCCTCTCCTCCCTCTCCTCCCTCTCCTCCCTCTCCTCCCTCTCCTCCCTCTCCTCCCTCTCCTCCCTCTCCTCCCTCTCCTCCCTCTCCTCCCTCTCCTCCCTCTCCTCCCTCTCCTCCCTCTCCTCCCTCTCCTCCCTCTCCTCCCTCTCCTCCCTCTCCTCCCTCTCCTCCCTCTCCTCCCTCTCCTCCCTCTCCTCCCTCTCCTCCCTCTCCTCCCTCTCCTCCCTCTCCTCCCTCTCCTCCCTCTCCTCCCTCTCCTCCCTCTCCTCCCTCTCCTCCCTCTCCTCCCTCTCCTCCCTCTCCTCCCTCTCCTCCCTCTCCTCCCTCTCCTCCCTCTCCTCCCTCTCCTCCCTCTCCTCCCTCTCCTCCCTCTCCTCCCTCTCCTCCCTCTCCTCCCTCTCCTCCCTCTCCTCCCTCTCCTCCCTCTCCTCCCTCTCCTCCCTCTCCTCCCTCTCCTCCCTCTCCTCCCTCTCCTCCCTCTCCTCCCTCTCCTCCCTCTCCTCCCTCTCCTCCCTCTCCTCCCTCTCCTCCCTCTCCTCCCTCTCCTCCCTCTCCTCCCTCTCCTCCCTCTCCTCCCTCTCCTCCCTCTCCTCCCTCTCCTCCCTCTCCTCCCTCTCCTCCCTCTCCTCCCTCTCCTCCCTCTCCTCCCTCTCCTCCCTCTCCTCCCTCTCCTCCCTCTCCTCCCTCTCCTCCCTCTCCTCCCTCTCCTCCCTCTCCTCCCTCTCCTCCCTCTCCTCCCTTCTTTCCCTCTCCTCCTGTCTTTCCCTCTCCTCCTGTCTTTCCCTCTCCTCCTGTCTTTCCCTCTCCTCCTGTCTTTCCCTCTCCTCCCTCTCCTCCTGTCTTTCCCTCTCCTCCTGTCTTTCCCCCTCTTTCTGTCTTTCCCCTGTAAAAACTCTCCTTGATTCCTATACAGCATGTAGTTTGTGAGCAATATTCTGTATTTAGTTTGGATGTATCAAATAGGTAGCTTCTAAAGCAAAGTTACCACATTCTGTGAAATGTTCTTTGGAAACAGCCAGTGCTTGCACTAGGTAACTGGGTGTAAACCTGTTTACTTGGTTATCAAACACAGTTTGTCAATGGGTTGTCTTATGAATATGTTTTTAAAGAACACTTAGAGCCACTGTTGTGGATTGGTGAAAAAAAAGTGTTCTTTCAGTTATCCCGCAGCAATCCATACATGGTGAACATACTTACATGTTGTAGTCTTCTGACAGATGCAGTCATGTGTGAGAGTTACAACAAAATGTATTGTAAGGTGGGTGAATTCTTTCACTGCTTCAGGGTGATGCTGGTGTTACTGGTCGAAAGATCATTGTGGATACGTACGGTGGCTGGGGAGCCCATGGAGGTGGTGCTTTTTCTGGCAAAGACTATACGAAAGTGGACCGATCAGCAGCGTACGCAGCCCGTTGGGTGGCCAAGTCTCTTGTGAAAGCTGGACTCTGTCGCCGTGTTCTAGTTCAGGTATGGGTTGCTATAAATGTTGGTTTTCTCCAAAAGATCTTTTCAGCTTTACAGGGAATACACGTCATATGAGACACCGTAGTAGAAGCAGCCTTGCTAATGGCTTGGGTTTGACAAAAGGAAGACCTCAACGTGCTTGGTACAAGACCACTTGTAATGTGACTAACAGCCTATCAGCTTCTGAATGCTGTAACTTTTACTGTTGGTTTTGTTTGGTTGGTTGTTTTTGGTTTTTTTTGGGGGGATGCTTTTTTGAACCCTCAACCCTTTGATGCTTACTGTCATGGAAATGAACACAAGGTGACTGGATAATGGGGAAGAAAGCTATCCAAAGACCTCAACTCTTTCAAAGTTTTCTGGGGAAAAAAGTTATCCAAAAACCTCAGCTCTTTCAAATTTTTCTTTCTTTTTTTTTTTTTTTTTTTTTTCCTTCAGATATACAACATACATTGTGGGAATAAGGAAAGTGAAGAAGGCCTTAGTTTTCCTAAGACAACTCATGAATAATGGGGTCACAACAACCCCATGCAGAACTACAGGCTGGGGTGGGAGTGGCTGGAGAGCAACCAAACAGAAAGGGATCTTGGGGTGCTGATTGATACCCACCTAAACATGAGCCAGCAATGTGCCCAGGTGGCCAAGAAGGCCAATGGCATCCTGGCCTGCATCAGGAATAGTGTGGCCAGCAGGAGCAGGGAGGTCATTCTCCGCTTGTACTCTGCATTGGTTAGACCACACCTTGAGTACNCTACAACTCCCTGAAGGGAGGTTGTAGCCAGGGGGAGGTTACCTTCTTCTCTCAGGCAACCAGCACCAGAACAAGAGGACACAGTCTCAAGCTATGCCAGGGGAAGTTTAGGCTGGAGGTGAGGAGAAAGTTCTTCACTGAGAGAGTCATTGGCTACTGGAATGGGCTGCCCAGGGAGGTGGTGGAGTCACTGTCCCTGGAGGTGTTCAAGGCACGTTTGGACGTGGCACTTGGTGCCATAGTCTAGTCTTGAGGTCTGTGGTGATGGGTTGGACTCGATGATCTTTGAGGTCTTTTCCAGCCTTGGTGGTACTGTGATACTGTGAATAAGTTCTTTGTTCTGTTGCATCCCAGTGCCCTCCAAGGTGCTGTGTTTATTTGCTAATGATGGTGTCTTTCTTGACATAGGTTTCTTACGCTATTGGAGTTGCTCATCCACTGTCCATTTCACTGTTCACTTACGGAACCTCCCAAAAAACAGAGAGAGAGTTGCTGGACATTGTGCACAAAAACTTTGATCTTCGTCCTGGAGTCATTGTCAGGTACAGAAACACACAAAAAGGAAAACATCTTGCTGATCATCTAGAAATGGTTTCTTGCAAAACTGTTAGATGCTGCAGTGTAAGAGTCAACCTCTTGAACTAGCGTGGGATTGTTCCATGCTTTGCAAAAGGGACTTTCCCCTATTCTGTTAGTTTTCACAGTTGATGCTTACTGTGGATCTACTAGTATGCCGTATCTTCTAAGATACAGATGTTTTCAAGTTTCATATGCAGCACATAATTTCAGTATTGGCCCTTACATAGCACAGGAAATTCAAATAGAATAAAATAACTTCGCTGTGAAAAAATGTTTTGTTTTACAACAGGAATTGATGGTTTATTAATAGAATCATAGAATTATAGGAGTTGGAAGGGACCTTCAGAGATCGTCAAGTCCTGTTGCCCTAAAGTACTTCACATTTAAGCTTTGTTGTTACTTTTCTGGTTCTCCATCAGACATGTTTGCTGGTATGCTTGCATGTTGATACTGTGCTTGCTTGACTAAGGGTGTGAAATAGGTGTCAATATCAGAATTAATAGTTTTCTCTTCTTTTTATTATACACACAGGGATTTGGATCTAAAAAAACCCATTTACCAGAAGACTGCATGCTATGGTCACTTTGGAAGAAATGAATTCTCATGGGAGGTGCCTAAAAAACTTGTGTTTTGACACTAGCTGTGACCCTTTTAAAAACAGATGTGAAAAGAAGTCCACTAATGATGAGGATGCTTCCAAAATCAAATTTTGACAGCTTTGTAGTCAACAGAAGGAATTTTAGATTTTAAATGGAAAGAAAGAAAAGGATATTTTCTTGGAAATTGATTTTTTTTTTTTTTTATTAACCCTTGGTGTCTTTCATTATCTAAAATACAAAACAGACTCTGTATTTAATCTTTTTTTTTAATCAACATAAGGCAACAAAATACAGTTTACTTTTTATTGCTGCTTTGTTGGTTCTCTTGATAAAGGCAAAGTATGACTCAGGTACTAATGGTTGAACCTCAAACCTTTCATGGGCAAAGACGAAGATGTCTTTCCCAACTCTGACTAAGGACCAGCAGATCTCTTGCTTTTTAATTAGACAATGAGAAATTCTGGGGTCCAATTTCCTTACTGGAGTTAGCATTGTATACAGCTGGGGTTTGCTTTGATGGGAGAAGGCTGAATATCACACAACTTTGTCTTGGCCTCTTTTGTAGGAGATGTTAACATATGTGTAATATTTAAGTCACCTTCACTGATGTTACTGTTGTGTTTCAATTACCTGTGTTTTTGAAACATAAGTGTTCTCTACAACAATCATAGAATAAAAACCTTTTTCCTACTATGTCTGTAAAGATGCCTATTCCTTTTTCTTTCTTTTTTTTTTTTTTAATATTACCATATAATGGGTCAGCTCAGCCTCTTGCAAGATTTTGATTTAACAACATAAATTCAATTTGTTAGATTTTAAAAATGGTGATAGGAACTTAGCTTTCACTACATATTTGCTCAGTTTATTCTTAGATTTGTGCTATACAGTATTCCCTCATATTTTTTTTGCTCCAAAATGTTAAGCTTGTTGCATGATTTACTAAGTTTGGTGTGGTTTTGGACTAAAATGAAGTGCATATAAATAACGGAAAAATACCAATGAAAAGCACGAGACTAAAGTTTGGACCACTGCCTTTCCCAGCAGTGTCTCATGGAACTGCCACTAGATGGCTGTGTGCCCCTCACAGCTGTGGGAGCAAGTTTGTGCATGTCCCTGGTTTGTGTCAGTACTAGGATACTAAATCTGGGTATCAATACCCTGTTATTCCTGCCAGGAGCAGTAGCAACCTCTCACTCTTACAGCTCAAGGTAGCTGATGTGCGTGGTGAACTGGATATGATCTAGACAGAGGGGAAGGATGTTTCCATGCTCGTGTTCTATGTTGTCTCATTAAAAAAAAGTGACAAACTAGTTTTTGCAAAGGCCTGTGGATTAATTCCAGGTTTGTTTAAATTGAGGCAGTGTATGATCATATTTATCCTTTGTAATCAGTTTTGTTTGTCAGTAGGTAATGAACTTAGTCCTGCAATGCGAGAGTTAGTTATGTACGGTTCTCAAGAGTCAGCTGTGTGGTTTAAGCAGCATCCTGTTAGAGTTTTTGCACTGGAGAAATGCTGCCATGCTGTGGCTCTCCTGACTAAATTCCTTTGCACAGTGTCTCCCAAACACATGAGAGTGTGTGGCTGTGATGATCACTAAAAGAAACCCTATCATTCTTTCCCTTCAAGTACATCACAAACACGACTTTAATCTGTACAAGCCAGAACTTGCTCCATTTTTAAAATTATACTGATGTGCTGTATGTACTGTGTTAGCTGAGCTGAACAAGTAGTAAGTTTCTGTGTAGCCCCTGGTCTTTCAGGGACTTGGAATATTAATTAATGGCCTTTGTTGGAAAACTGGATACATTTTGTAAGGAAAATATCTCAATGTGCAGCTGCACCATAAGAATGTATTTCCAAAAATTTCCCAGGGACTATTTTCCCATCTGCAATATGTTCATCTTGCAAGGGAGGAGACTGTTGTGTGTCAGCCTCAAACTGTAAACTGTTTGGAACCAGGTCTTACTGGTCTGCCTAGAAACATAAATCTTGGCCTTCAGTATTAAAGATATGCTACACTAATGAAGTTTTACCTATCGATAATATAAACAAAGGCATTTTACTACTAATAAGAAGGTTACTGCCACAGAACTGTTTTGTGGAAGTGCTACAGTCCTATAGAGAACTATCAAGGCATGCCTGAGGTGGCATAAAAAGACATGTTTTTGTTAATGCAATGGAGTCTTTGCCACTGACTTCACTTCTTCTGGTCATAATGTGTGATACTACAAGTACACAAGTACAGAAGCAGGTGAACAAAAAGTAAATGAAAAAGACACCTGGAAAAGTGCTCCATAAATAGGTAGGTTGTATAATGTAATATGAAAGGAGGATATCCCTGTCTCAGCATCTGCAGACAAGATGAACAGTTCTTCTGTGACAGTGACAATAACAACTGTTGCTAACAATCACTACAGTTTGCTGGGGAGAGAGTGTGTGTGTGTGTAGCTTGTTTGACAAGCAGGTGAGGTGAGCACAGAGGCATGGCAGGGTGTGAGTGACTGACCATCATGAATGACTCTCTTAACCAAACTCACAGTCGCTTGGTATAGGCTTCAGAGGAGGTAAAGGTCTGAGCTGTAGCTGGGTGTAATGGCTGGCATGAGATTTTATTTTAAAGAATACTATTGTTTATTATTTTTGTCATTAATATATTTAATCTCACCTCATTACTTATTTTTAATCAGGTTCTTTGCATGGTCATGAAAAACTTTACACAGAGGAAAAACAGGGCATCTAGAACACAAGAAGTAACTAGCAATAATATAACAAACATTAAACTACTCGTACTGGAAAGAGGCGCTTACGGTCAATTACACCGCTTGCCCACGAGAGGGACTCGAGAAGCTTAAGGCAGAAGGCACCTCGATTCAGTTAGAGAAGTTCTTACAAAGAGGGTTTTGAGTATTTGCTCACAAAGTATTATCTCTGGACTCCTAGGGCTGAATTAAACTTCCCAGACAGTACCCAAATACTTGAAGGGTGTTCTGTTGGTATCTTAATAGCTGTTGAGGCTTCTAGATCTCCCTAGGCTCTGACAGGGTGCTGAGAGAGAGGCAAATGACCTCTGACCTGATCCTGGTTCCTCTTTGACTCCAGAGTTGGGATGAAGGTTTGCAGAGGTGCAGGCAGGATGTCTTGCAGATGCTTGCAGACGAGCACAATGTTGATGGCATTTCTTGCCATGTCATGAGGCTCTTAATGCCTTCTGGTAAATTCAAGGCACGCAAGTTTCCAGGTAGGCAAACCCAAAGTATCAAGGCTTGTTATTATGAAGCAAAGCTGGCTTGGAACTTAGCAGACATAATGGTGCAAAGCAAATAAGGCAATGTCATGGCAGAGCATCACAGGTACAACAGCAGAAAGCAATGAGGCAGAAGCACAGAGAGAGAGCACATTGTCTTTACCTCCTCATCTATTTTATTAATTTAACCTGAGTCTAATGGCTCTTTGCCCACAGATTAGCTGATCAGAATGGCAGTTTGCCAAATGTGACCACGTTAGAGGGAAGTCAGGGCTTTTACCCTTTTAGGGCAGAACATAAGTGTATAAACACATGTGGGTACCCTGTCTATCACAGAGAGAAGAGACATGGTGGCACCAGGCCTTTGTCTTCATTTCCTGTAGTTACTTCTCCCAACAGCAGAAGGAGGAAGAACAGAAAACATGTCTGGCCAAGCCAGGACATGTTTAGGCTGATTTTGGCCTTCCGTGACACTTGGCCAAGGTCTCCTCTAGGAAACCCAAGAAGCGGGTGACAAAGTGAGCATTGATGCATGAGAACTTGATTAACACATAAAGAGAGGGTGATTTTTCCAATACTCATTTATCAAGGAACAAAGTTAGTTGTGGGTACACAGAGTCTTGTGCATACTTCTCACATTGTATACAATTTAACAATGAGTCAATGACTTTATCCAATAAATATGACAGTCTTTGAGCTCTCCCTGGTCTGCATGGTGGTGAGCTCTCCTTGAGCTGGGATGCCTCTTAAGCCAATGAGACCCTTTACCAAGGATGAATTTGTTGGATAAGCCTAATTTGAGTGCTCACTGAATTGCAATTGGATTGCTCACCTGGGAACTCACCCCATGAGCAGGCACATCTCTCAGGGCAGGAGATTCCTTACCTGAGACTAAGAGATCTTTCCTTACCCAATGCAAAGATACCCCTTATTTGCAACAGATCCTCAGTAAGTGACTGATAGTGTGCTGAATTAATTCTAATAAACTGTAGCTACTTGCATTACACATAAACTATTGATCAAGCCAGGGAGTAAGCCTGGGTCCAGCCACAACTAGACTACTTTCTGAAAAAGAGTTTAGAAAGCAAGGGCTGTATTTGTGGATCCATTCTGAACCTTACGGCTCAACAGGAGGTTTTCCTCACCCTTCTGTGTCTTTGGTCTCTGTAAGAGACCACAGTCTCAAGCTACACTAGGGGAAGCTTAGGCTCGAGGTGAGGAGAAAGTTCTTTACTGAGTCATTGGCTACTGGAATGGGCTGCCCAGGGAGGTGGTGGAGTCACCGTCCCTGGAGGTGTTCAAGGCGGGTTTGGAAATGGCACTTGGTGCCATGGTCTAGTCTTGAGGTCAGAGGACAGGTGTGCAGTTAGTTGGTGATATACACACAGAATGTAGGTCAATGTTCTTGGGACTGCTTTTTTACTTGTTTTTTTTTTTTTTTTTTTTTTTTT
>VWZE01012792.1:72789-109670 GCA_013396675.1 Eubucco bourcierii
TGCTGCTGTTGCTGCTTTGTTTAGACTATATTGAAAAACCCAAAAGCTGGAAATTGGAAAGCATAATTTGCTCTACTTAGCAGGTACCTAAATTCTGGATGCTACAGGATACAGAGCATACCCACTTCGTCCAAATCAGGTTAAACCATGTAGTTATGGCATACTTACACCTTCTATATGAATGTATATGTGTGTGAGAGAGAGAAACACAAACACATATGGGGGTGGAGAGAGAGCAAGAGCATGCAAGAATGTGCATACACAAAACATGTTTACAGTAAACCACTTAATCTCAAAATTTCCTGGTAGTATTGGCAGCAACAGGGAAACCAGACCTCCCCAGTACTGTAACAAGAGGCCTCCTCTTGCCCTGTTTAAACTATGCTGGCAAAGTCTCCACTGGCGTCCCACCAAGTTGGGCAATATGTGTATCCCCCTAATGCCTTATCACAGCACTGCCTTGCAGCAAGGCACACTGTGAACTACCAGTGACCCACAGACATACAGCTCTGTGACTGACTTCAGCTCTTAGGCTCCTCAGGCAACAAGTAATGAGTTCCTCATCTCCCACAGAAAAAACACCATTCAACTCCAGCCTGCTGTGGAAAGCACTGTTTGTTGTAAGTTCACAAGTGCTTCTTACAGGTAAGATATAGCCATTCTTCAGTATTGTAGAATCATAGAATGCTTTGGGTTGGAAGGGACATTTAAAAGCCATCTAGTCCACCCTCACCATGCAGTGAGCAGGGACATCATTAACCAGGTCACCTTTCTCTGAGCCCAGTCCAGTCTGACCTGTAGTGTCCCCACAGGGATGGGGGCATCTGTCATCTCTCTGGGCAATGTGTTCCAGTGTTTCACCACTTTCATTGTATAAGATTTCTTCCTCATATCCAATTTAAATTTTCCTTCTTGTATTTTAAAACCCACACCCCTTGTCCTGTTGCAAAACACTCTGCTAAAAAGAATTGTCCTTATATTTCTCTCCAAGGACTGTCCTCATATTTCCCTTCACATACTGAAAGGCCACAATAATATGACTAACAATATTCAGGCGTTGAAATGGGCTGCCCAGGGAGGTGGTTGAGTGACCAACCCTGGATGTGTTTAAAAGTCGTTTGAATGCAGTGCTTGGGGATATGATACAGGGTGAATCTTGCAGAGCAGGGTTATCGTTTGGACATGGTGATCCTGAGGGTCTTTTGTAACCAGAATGTTTCTGTGATTCTGTGAATAATTTGAATAGTGCCTAACTTAGAGAAATGAAGCATCCTACTAGGGAACCTGGCCTTGGGTGGCCAGAGGCAGCTGATCAGTTTGCTGATTGTTTAGAATTAATCAGTATTTGTTTGGTTTATTCACATTTGAGCCCTGACTGCCTCAGGTATACAAGGTAGCACTTGAACTGCAACACGGTGGCACAGTTCCCGTAAACAAGCACTGTTACGGGTTACTTGGGGTTTGTCCACGTTTTTGGAGGCAGGGGGATTATTGACCAACCATGTACCTGCTTCTGTTTGTCTTTTAGATTTTGCTAAACTTGGAGTTTTGGCCAGTCCAAGTGAATGTAAATCCATAGATGAAATGAGTGACAGTCTTAAGGTAAGACACTGGCTGCGTTGGCCAATGCAGGACCTGCTCTGCACACACCTTTGGTGGTGGTGGGAAGAGCAGGGCCCTACTGCTGTGTGTGCCTGTGCAGCCCAGTGTGCTGGCTGCCTATTGATTTGGCAACACTTGGTTCAAAACAGATCTACTTGGTGGGAAGGGGAGTGAGATAAATCAGCAAAAATAACTTAGTGTTATTTGACCTGCCATGTCTTTGGCCCTGCTATTGTTAGTCAAAGAAAAAAAAAAGCCTGGAGAAGAAAAGGCTTCCAGGAGACCTTATAGTATCTAAAGGGGGCCTACAGGAAGGCTGGGGAGTGACTATTGACAAGGTCTTGCAACGACAGGACAAGGGGCAATGGGTTTAAACTGGCAGAGGGGAGATTTAGACTGGATGTTAGGAGAAAGTTCTTTCCAGTGAGGGTGGTGAGGCACTGGCACAGGTTGCCCAGGGAGGTTGTGGCTGCTCCCTCCCTGGAGGTGTTCAAGGCCAGGTTGGAGGAGGCCTTGAGTGAGCTGTACTAGTGGGAGGTGTCCCTGCCTATGGCAGGGGGTTGGAACTAGATGATCCTTGAGGTCCCTTCCAACCTTACCATTCTATGATTCTATGATTTTGTTTATATGTATGTATATATGTATATATGTGTGTGTGTGTGTGTGTATGTATGTATATATAGGTATGTTTGGGGTTTTTTTCATACAGTTGAGATACCACTGTAAAACAGTAACATGGAACTAATAACTGGAGCAGGGTCCACCATACTCCTACATACAGTAAGATTCCGCCTGAAGTATCATTCTCACCACACAGAGGATGGAAAAAAGACTGAAGGCACCACTTGCCAAGGATGTATTGTCCTCTATATTTGAGTTTGTTTTGGGTTTTTGCCTCAGAGAGTTGAATTATATTATTTTCTTTTTATGAGCGATGCCAATCACTTCCAACAATGTTTCTGTAAACTTTGGCCTGAGAAAATCAGGGTTAGCTATTGCAGGCTAGTGCTTCAGAAGCCATCAACTGGCTTGCTCTTTTTCTTGCATCTATGTTAAGTTCAAAGTAACTGGTCTCTTATAATAATGGCACACACCTGTATTTTGGTTGTGGAGTTTACTACAGCTCTGCACTGTCTACGCATGTGCACAGGCACTCAAGTATGGACTGAAAGCTGTTTATGTGGGTATAGAGCAGTAACTAGATAAAATCCATTAACGTGTGTTTTGCACACATTCAGAAATATGTATTTTTACATGTGTACACACACGTGCTCACAGAAAGTCTGAGATGGCAAGGTTCAGAAGATATGAAATCAATGTTTTGTAAAGAAGATGCATACAGATGTTTATAAAGCCATCTTTTCTTATGTAGGAAAAAAGCACCCTCAGGTCACAGAATCATAGAATCATAGAATGGTAAGGTTGGAAGGGACCTCAAGGATCATCTAGCTCCAACCCCCTGCCATAGGCAGGGACACCTCCCACTAGTACAGGTTACTCAAGGCCTCATCCAATCTGGCCTTGAACACATCCAGGGAGGGAGCATCCACAACCTCCCTGGGCAACCTGTTCCAGTGCCTCACCACCCTTACTGTAAAGAACTTCCTCCTAACATCTAGTCTAAATCTCCCCTCTGCCAGTTTAAGCCCATTGCCCCTTGTCCTGTCATTGCAGGACCTTGTAAATAATCCTTCCCCAGCCTTCCTGTAGGCCCCCTTCAGATACTGGAAGGCTACTATCAGGTCCCCTCGAAGCCTTCTCTTCTCCAGGCTGAAGAGCCCCAACTCTCTCAGCCTGTCCTCATAGGAGAGCTGCTCCAGCCCTCTGATCATCTTTGTGGCCCTCCTCTGGACCCGCTCCAACACTTCCATGTCCTTCCTGTGTTGAGGGTTCCAGAACTGCACACAGGACTCCAGGTGGGGTCTGACAAGAGCAGAGTAAAGGGGCAGAATCCCCTCCCTTGCCCTGCTGACCACGCTTCTCTTGATGCAGCCTAGGACTCGGTTGGCTGTCTGGGCTGCATGTGCACACTGCAGGCTCATGTTGAGCTTTTCATCAACCCAGACTCCAAGGTCCTTTTCCTCAGGGCTGCTCTCCAGCCATTCACCACCCAGCCTGGATTTGTGCTTGGGATTGTGCCTACCCAGGTGCAGGACCTTACACTTGGCCTTATTGAATTTCATGTGGTTGGCCTGGGCCCACCTCTCCAGCCTGTCCAGGTCCCTCTGGATGGATCCCTGCCCTCTAGCAAGTTGACTGTGCCACACAGCTTGGTGTCATCTGCAAACTTGCTGAGGGTGCACTCCATTCCTCTGTCTATGTCACTGACAGAAAAGGTCATACCAGTTCTCCCTCTTAAACTATGTATTTTTTTAACGAAAGTTACCAGATTCCTTCCAAAAAACATTGTGGGGACACTAGTGTTACTTTAAACTATATGATTTTCAAGATGGTTCTTGTTTTGTATTGACCACGTTCATAAATTAATTCCAAGGCTTCCTCAGCTTAGCCTTTTTGCCTCTTAACTCCATAGGAGTATTCAAAATGCTTTCATGAAATGATCGGCAAAGGTGAAAAAGCTTCAATCAATTTCCTTGTCTGGAACCTGCAAGAAGCACTTGATCTACTGCGTCCTGTTCAAGAGAAAAGTGAGGCCCCTCCTGAACCAATGCTCCTCTGCTTGGTGTTGAACAAACTGCCAGTGGAGAAGCACTAAGAAAACTTTTTTATCTTCAGTCATAGTGAGCTAAGTGTCTGCATTTCTTAGGGTGAAAAGGAAAAAAAAAGGCAAAAGATATCTCAGAAACAAGCTGAGGTGCTAACCACTGTGCTGGCAGGCATCTGGGAGGCACCAGATTTTGATGCTGAGCAGCAGATGCAGCAGGACCTGCTCTGCCCTCCAGACATGCCCACTCCCAGGCTTCTTTGGTGTATGTGAGTGGGCATATCAATCATACCTATTCAAAGAAATATTTGAGTAGTTTTGACCATAATCGTACTGAATGTCAGTACTGTGAAAGCAAATGCCACTTTGAGCCACTCTACTTTTATAGTGTAACTGGAGGCTGGTAGGGACTTCGCTCTGACAATGACAAGCGATGGAAAAATGGAATGTTGTCAGAAGATCCCTCCCTCTAAAAAAAATCCCCCCAAAGCCCAAAGGTTTTATTGAAATAAAAATGTGTACTTTGTCAAAGTCAGCCAGTGGGGCCAGTCATCACCCATACCTGGGTCAATGAATAAGCCTATAGCTTACTTGGGAAGAAGAAGACTTTTATACTCCCTTGCACTCTAATATGTCGTTTTCTGGTTTCCTGTTTGTTTTTTTTCAATCCTCTCCAAAGGTTGCAAGCAGCTGCCTCAATGCCCACTCCCACTAGTCCCTAGAAATGGTGGGCTGGTGTGTGTCACCATTGACAATGCTCAGTACTGCAAACCCATGTGCAACGAGGTTGGTTTACTACTGCTACATTTCTACGTATATCAGTTAATGTACAAATGTTTATTGTGTAATGATAATTTTCCTTGTTATACTTTTTTGTTTTGTTGTAGTGTTTGTATTGACCTTCACTAAATGAGTATTTCTTAATCTTATGATTCCCATGATGTAGCCCTAAGACACCATTTATTTGTTGTTGTTTTTTTCCCCCTCCCCCCCCCCCCCCTNTTTTTTTCCCCCCCCCCCCCCCCCAATCTTTGGCTCCCAAGGGTTATGACTTTCAATTCCTCAGAAGAAATAGACTGTATGAAGTGTGTGGCAACACTACTGGGTTTTCCTGGACAACACAGCTTACTGGGGGAAAGGCACTGGCTATTTGTAACCGTGAGTATTGCTCAGGCACATCTGGTCACAGGGATGAAAAGCTCCATCTGTTTTGTTTTTTTTTTAAAAAAAGGAGGAAATAGAAATATCCCTTTGCTTGGCATGTTGTGACAACCTTGACACATAGGACGTTGTGAGAGAGTGCTGGCATGGCAAACTGTTGAATGAGAAATCATGTTAGCTTTAAGACTATTATGAAGGCTTGAGCAACACAAGTGGTCACAAGTTGTGTACCCCAGGGCTCAAGTATTGGGACCACTTCTGTTTAACATCTTTATTGATGACCCTGATGAAGTTTCATAGTAAGTTTGCAGATGACATTAAGTTGGGTTGCGTGGCAAGCTGTTGAATGAGAAATCATGTTAGCTTTAAGACTATCATGAAGGTTTGAGCATCACAAATGGTCACAAGTTGTGTACCCCAGGGCTCAAGTATTGGGACCACTTCTGTTTAACATCTTTGTTGATGACCCTGATGAAGACATAGTGTGTCATAGTAAGTTTGCAGATGACATTAAGTTGGGTTGCAGTGTTGATCTGCAGGAGGGTAGGGAGGCTCTACGGAGGGACTTGGATAGATTGGATTGATGGGCTGATGTCAATGGCATGAGCTGCAATAAAGCCAAATGCCAGGTTCTACACTTGGGCCACAACAACCCCAAGCAACACTACAGGTGTGGGGAAGTGTGGCTGGAAAGCTATCTGACAAAAAGGGACTTGGGAGTTGTAACAGACAACCAACTCAATATGAGCAAGCAGTTTGCACAGGTAGCAACAAAAGCCAATGGCATTCTGGCTTTTATTAGAAATGCTATGTCCAGCAGGGATAGAGAGGGGATTGTCCGCTTGTACTCAGCTCTGGTGAGGTCACACCTGCAATATTGCGTTCAGTTTTGGGCACCTCATTACATGAAGGATGTGGAGGTGCTGGAGTTGGTCCAGAGGAAGGCAGCAAAGCTGTTGATGGATCTGGAGAATAAATCTTCTGCAGAGCGACTGAGGGAGCTGGGGCTGTTTAGTTTGAAGAAGAGGAGGCTGAGGGGAGACCTCATTGCTGTCTACAGCTACCTGAAATGAGGTTGTGAAGAGGCTGCTGCTGGTTTCACAGGTAAATAGTGATAGAACAAGAAGGAATGGCCTCAGGCTCCAACTCGGTAGGTTTAGACTGGACTTTAGGAAACATTTTTTCCCAGCAAAAGTGGTCAGGCATTGGAATGGGCTGCCCAGGGAGGTGGTTGAGTCACCAACTCTGGATGTGTTTAAAAGGCGCTTGAGGATATGGTTTAAGAGTGAGCTTTGTAGAGTGGAGGTAACGGTTGACTTGATGACTCCGAGGGTTTTTCAAACTGGAATGTTTCTGTTATTCTGTGATCACCATTTCAGCTTAGTGTAGCAAATATGACATATATGCAATGTTTGTGGTAAGATAGGCTTTTTTAAAACAGTGACATGTTAACCCAGACCCTCTGTTGCACAAGGGCTGTGTGACTCACTGGGCAGATAGCAGCAGAACATGCAACTACTTTTTCTCTTCCAACAGCACTTGGAGCAACTCAGTAAAATTGGCTGACATCTACTCTATTCACTGTATGTACGTATGACAAAAACCATCAGCTTGTGCCCAGCCATCAATGCTGCCCTTTTCCTCTGGCAGCACAGAGGTTTTAGGACTGTTCCTGTTGTGTCTAGTGAGCAGTCTCTGATGCGAAGCAGGCTGTCTGACTCTGTTGTTATTACCTTAATTTAAAGATAAATATGGTTATAGGTACACAAAAGAGCTAATCTATCTCTCCTATGGGTAATGGAAAATATTTTGCTGTTGACACCTTGTTGCTAGAGTTGTTTCCCAAGGCTTACTAAAAACAGTTATCTAGGTACTTTTGTTCCAAGCTGAAGTGTTTAGTTTGCAAAAATGAGAATGATGCCACTTGTTTAAAGATCAGGACAAATCTAAACTAAATAAATCAACTGTCTTTTTTAATGTTCTCACCTTTGGTCTTTCCAGCATCTGAGGTGGCCATCAGTGGAGCTAAATCTGCCTATTTCCCCACCAACAGCACCTGTCTGCACACATTAGCGTTCACTGAAACTCAGAAACAGCAGATAGACGTCTTCCTCAAAGAGCTTCGTGAGCAAGGCGTTGATGGCTCCAATCGTGACAAGGAAGCTGATTGTATCCTGTGTGGTTACTAGCACCAGAAAGATTGCACCATAGAACAACGAGTCATCTGCAATTTGACATAGGTATTTTGTCAATAGAAGCAGAGCAGTGAAATCATTGCTGAGACATGTAAACATGCAGCTTTTATTTAGTTAAAAAACTAGAGATCGTGGTCACAATTTGACCTCAGTTCTTGGATGTAGGTATAAAGGCTATATCTAATCACATAGCCTATGGCAGAAGTGTTTCAAGGAAAGATCACTCTTATGGCTTAAATTTGTCTAGCTGGAATTAAATAAGAATTACAGTTACTTAACAGATGCAGTCATTAGTTAAACACAATAATTGTTACCAGAAATAATCTGCTGTCACCTTTGCTGAGAAAGGGCCATACTTTTAATTGCTTTTACAGTTACAGTTATCAGTTACTCACTTTTGTTGCTCTGATGACCATCAAAGGAATGCAAGTCACTACTGCTACTGACTTTAGAGGTTTAATTCTTTATTCATGTGCCTGCTTGACTGTGCGTTAAATCTGGCTATTGAAGGTGCTGTGTTTTACAAGAACTAAAGACTCGAAGCACTGCAGTTTCTTGCTAGGACAGCTACAAGGTTTCTCTTGTATTTATCACCTTGAAGGCATCCCTCAGAAAGACATAGCCTTTAGGTACAATTCACTACACTTCAAAAAATGTTGGAAAGTGCCCTGTGTGCTTGCTGTAACCACACAAAATATAAGAAAAAAATTTAATGTCTTGGTGCAATATAAAATGTGAGAGTTGTGGTTGCCCTAAACTAGCAGATATTTGCATCATTCCTTCTCTGCCAAAAAGATGAAGGAGGTGACTGTTCAGGGACCTGCATGAGAAGCTCTTTAGTTTCTGTGCCAAGGATCCACTTCACTCTCATCTGTTGCCATCCCGTGGGGTAAAGCCATGGTGGTTGTGGGAAGAAAGTCCTGTTGACCCTTGGTTTCTCTAACAATAACTGTGCCCACCCTGCGTGATCAAAAGTTGCAAGTGCTCTCCTGTGCTCACTTTTCCATGCGCGTCCCCACAGACGCGCACCTCCCTTAGGTGGAGGCTGTGGTTCCTACAAGCTATGGCTTAGCTTTGGAGGGAAAGTACAAAAGCAAATGTTGGTTGGTAAGAGTTAGGGTGGGCCATATTTCCAGTATAGCTTTAGGGCTTTATGCTGCTAAGCATGGGGCTGACCTGCTGAGATGCTCCAGTTTCAGCACAGTAGTGCCAGGGGAGCTGCTGAGCCATGTTCAGTATTTCCACAGCTTCTGGCTAGTTGTCCTCCTCGCTTTCTCCTCTCCATTCTACTTCTAAACCTGGTCTAAACCAGGGCAAGTTTGTCTGTGCATGTGAACTATGAAACCTAAACTAAAAGCTTAATTACTGCTTGCTTGGCTTTCAGTGGAATCCGTGCTTGGGGTTTTGTTTTAATTTTCTTCTGCTGAGCAAACACCAAAGCCATAGATCTGAAGACAGCCAGCTCATCTGTTTGTGTTTCCTTTTTTCTCCTTTCCCCTACTCCCATGAATCTCTCAGACAGCATAGTTACATGATATGTGATGTATAATTGACCTTTACCTCATTAATCAGTTATTCATTATTCAGCTGGATAAAATTATACTTTATCTTGCAAACTCAGAATCCAACCATTACAAGCTAAAAAAAAACAAACCCAAAAAACCCAAAATTAAAAAATTGGTTTCCTTGGGGCCCAGAACCAGACAGTCATATGACTGTGAGTGTAGCAATTACACCAACACAGGGAAGTGTTTGCTTCTCTGGCTCCTTACAAACTAAGAAGAATGTAAGTCATTGTGTTAGAGACAAAAGTGTTAGAGTCTTACAGAAAAGCAACAGTTTTTCAGTCACTGATGAGTTTATTTATTTCTGGCACACAATCTCTACCAAATGAAATTATAATGTCTTTGAGTCTGTCATGTCCAGCCATTTTATTATGCAGTAAGTTCCAATAAAGTATCTGAAGCAGACAATATGCATTACTGTGTAATTTTTCTACTGGTGCTAAAAACCATTTTCCACTAAGTTTTATTAAAGTGTTCTAGCACTTTCCAAATCTACCAAGAAAAGAAAAGAAATCCAGTACTGGATTTCATGAGGAAATCAAGCCCATTGATCTTATAAACTAAGAGAAGCTATGAAATGTGTTCATCAGAATTTCTAAATCCCCACAATGTGGAAGAGTTAGCCTGGAAAGCTTTAACTTGATGTGCCATGAATTTGGTATTAATCTGGAGATTTGGTTTCTGCAGAGTTTTTTCCATAAACTTGTGTGCTATTCCCGCTCTCTAAGTTATTATTTATATATGAGAAAGGGAAGTTGAACCAATAAACTTATGTGATACAGTTAGAAACTAATGCAAACTTAATCACATTGTTTCCCAAAGTAAATCTGCATAATGTAATTCAGGCAAATAGCTGCCATACGTCTGCATTAACTTCGGGCTGGTGTCTGGTCAGGCATGTCTGAGCATCAGGTCGTCCCTCATGCTCCTGCTTGAACCCTGAGATTGGGAAGGCTGGCAAATGAGATTTGCAACAAGAGGAAAAATCATATGGAAGGAAGTAAACAAAACTTGGTTTAGGCCAGTAAGTTTTCAGATCATTACAAAGAAGCACAAGATGCTTCATCATTGCACCGTTCTCTGTTTTGGCTTGTTTCTTTGTGTTTTTGTTGGTTTGTGTGTTGTTTTTTCATTTGTTTGGTTGGGTGTTGTTGTGTTTTCACACTACAATCAGACTAAACCACTAATTCCATCTATGTCCACTTATGTAACTGGCAGTCATCTCATTTAAGGGCTTTGCTAATATTTACAGTGTAACTCTAGAAAGGGAGACTTTCTGACTTTAGTTAAGGGAATACAGTGCTGTGTTATGAGTGTTTCTCTTTCAGTCTTGCTTTCAGTCCATTTTAATGCAAGAGAAGAAGTCAGTCTGTTAACTAAACCAACAATAATAATTACAACATAGACAAAATTATGGAAAGCAAAGTCCTGAGAACTGTAGTATATGAAGACAAAATTATACACGTTCTCTTCCCACAGGAACTTAGGAACCATAGACTGCGAAGCACATTGCTTTTGGATGGATCCCAGGCAGTAAGAGTGATCCTGAGGGACACTGTCATTCTGAATCATCCTTTGAAAAGATCAGTGGTACTACAGCTTGTACCAGGGCTGGTTCACACTGAGCCATGCAGCGAGATTTGTGGCTCCCGCTTCATTCTGCAGATCACCAATGCAGTGGGGGGCAAAAACATGAGAAAACTCATTACTAGCACTGTAGCAAGAATGACCAGGAGTATTTCCCAAGGGGCCAGGATGGTTTCCACCATGATTTCCTCCATGTCAAGAGTACGAAGCTGTAAAGCAAAATATATGCTCCATTACTTTCTTTCAAATAGGCATTACAACTGTATAGATGTGTTTATTTTAGTTAGCCTATGCTGGCTGTCAGCTGCTTTAGCCTATAATTTTCTCATTCTGAAGAGCAAGCCTGTTTTCCCAGACTGAAGGCCTCTGGAATAGCTCCTGATCTCTCTCTTCCTCTTCATACCAGTGAGAACCTCTGTGTAATGTCAGCCTGCCTTCACGTCTCAGTTGCAGTTGTTGATGCTTGTGTAGGACACCATGTCCACCTCTTTAAAATTTTAATTTTTAAAGCATTCCCCTCTCAGAGTATCATTACACAAAATTATTATTACACTGACATATTAAAGCTAAAGCTGAGAATAAAAGGGACAGGGTGGAAAGAAGGAAGAATTTTAAGTTGTCTCCCATCAGAATGTGTTTTATTACTTTTTTTTTTTATCTCTATAAAGCAGGCTTTAGAAACTTTTCTGTTGTCAGAGGGTTTCAATGGACAGTCAGTTAATTTTTATATGCTTTGAAAATGGCTACAGATAATTCTAATGAAATGGTTACTTCTGTTGAAAACATATTTCTATTTAAATTGATTTAATTAAACAAGTATGAGCTTGAGATATGGAGAGGCTTAGCAGCCAGGTAGTAGGGCATACATGCAAAGCGGAAGCAGACCTAGTAAGTCTCAGTTCTTCAGTTTTGGAAAATGGAGAGAGTAGATGAGTGAAATTATGTTGATTTTGAGACAAGGACTCAGGATTGTTAACAGGTGTGTCCTAGTTAATGGAGGGCTCAGCCCTATTGCTTTATCATGGGACCTACACAGCTGAAAGCCATAACGAAGCCAGTGCCCGAAGGGGAGTAAATAAAAGGTGGTGGCTGAGGCATGAGTAGGGTTTTTTCTTCTGCATTATGTCTTGTTCCACTACCCTGGCAGTAAGATGGTTTTCAGAGTGGCTGCAGTGCTTCTTCTGCCTGGAAATTTGGCCTGAATTTCATCAGAGAAGATCCCAGGTTAGTTTGTTGCTTTTCTGGGTGGGTTTCTGTCACTAAATCCTGACCATTATGTAAACAAGGCTGAAACAGAGTTGACAGAACATGCTTTTGTAAAAAACAGTAATGAATATATATGGAAAGCTAAAGAGTTGCCAGTGTTTTTGTACCTAGCTTAACTGTTAAGTTGCCCTCAGCCCTGTTTTTTTGCTGTGATATGTGGGAAGAAGTAGCAGATGTTTAGTTCCAAATTCAGGAGAATTTAGGTAATGGTATTCCTTAATGAAGGCTAGTCATCTCTTAGGCAGGCTCTCAGTGGAGTTTCTTTTGGCTGCTAAATGAACCGGGCTCTGCTACTCAGTCAAGACTTGTTTCTCTCATGCTAGCCTTTCTCATACATTTACTTCTTGCCATTGAGATATTAATTCAGGCATTTTAAAGAAAGACAATTACTTCAGGAGGGGAGCACACACTCTTTCTCCAGAATCAATGCCTACCTAGCCTGGGTTGGTGTCTGCCTTACAGCAGAGGCAAGACTTTCCCAGAAATTTCACAGGGTTATGTCAAATTTTATAATTAACGTCAAGCCTTACAACTAGGGGAGAAGTATGTAGGATGTGGGTGAAACTTCCCCACTCAGAGCCTGGAGCTGCTGCCTGTTTGCCAGCTAAACCGCATACCTGTGGCAGTATGGTCACTGGTGGTGGAATGTTGCCCACCAGGTTAATTCCTTGCAGCTGACTATGCTGTATGTCTGTTTTCATTTAACCTGCAAATAGCTGCTTGTTCAGACTTGTAAGTCTGGCACGTCCTGTGCACTGGAGCTCTTTAGGTGTTGTGTTATTGTGACCTTTCTTGTGGCAGTCTTGATTTTTATTCTTATCTTTCCACCAAGTTGGGAGATGAAGATAAGTGTGAGACCACTCAAAACCAGGAGAGACAGCTGTAGGCAAAGGGGTATTTGTGTTCAGGGAGCTGCCTTGTGCTGCTTTATTGCTGCACTAGGAGTATGACTTGTGGTCCTTCTGTTTTCTAACTCAATTTTCTTTGCCCATCAATGAATTCCTTTATCTTCATTTCTGACTTGCTTTGTGGATTCTTGGTCCTACCTTTTCATCAGGCATTTTCTGTTAACTTGATGCTGTTACTTTTGCTTTCTTTTCTAGGTTTCATTTTAATTCTTACTGTTTATTTCATTCTCTTCCTCATACTCCTCTTTCAGTTTGTTGTAGTTCTTCTGTTTGGAAAAGCAGTTTTTCAGCAATGACATGAATGGCAAATCCCCTATTCATGTTTTCTGCTCTATTGATCCCTGACCATCACCTGGGTAAGGAGAGAGAGGGAAAAAAACCCCCCAAACCACCCAAAACACCACACAAAAAAACCCCCCTACCAAACCAAGCCACAAAAAGAAACCCCAAACAAAACCAAAACCAAACAACCCACACCCAAACCCAAAACCCACCAAACCCCAAAGAAACACATACACACAAAAAAACCCCCAAAACCAGAAAAACCCAACAGAAAACCTAACCACACCACCAAACAAACTGCAATGAGAGTGTGCACTGCTGCTCCAGTAGCCTGATCTGGTGAGGATGAGAGAAGGCCATTACCCCTTTCCATAAATCCTGGCTGAGAGAAGGTCACAGCAGTTAAACTTTCACAAAACAGACTTCTAGCCTTCTTCAACTGGACTATGCACTGTGTTGCATGAGTAACCATGGCTATAGGACACCCTGGATTCTAAGGATGAAGACTCACTGTTCCTCTAAGAAGATAAACCAATACCAGCAGTAAACAAAACAACCTTACCTCTCTGTACAGGAGAAAGCACTTACTGGGAGGCATTTGTGCTGGTTTGAGGCTAATTGGAATATTTTAATAGAGAAAATTATATTCTAGGCTGTGAAAAGGAAACAATGGTGATGTCTGCTCATAGGCTTGCCGAGATGCTTAAGAATAAGTACTCAAAACATAGATAAGTCAGTCTCTTGGGTACAGCATCTCAGGTGGTCTAGCTTCTGGCTTTCTTTTTCTCCTCTCTGCTGAGTAATCTCACTAACCACTTTGCTTCTAACCCCCCTGGCCGATCCTCAAAATTCACCTTGCGCATAAGGCAAACTGTGGGGTAAGGTACAGGGGTGGGGAGAAGGTGGAAGGGTGGTTGGGAGCCCCTCCTGGGGTCTCTGGTTTCTGGGAGGGGAGTTGTGTTTCTGTATTACCTTTAACTTGTCTATTTCTGTAACTATTCCTGTCTGTAGTGTATATCTCTGCTTGTACATTGTGCTGAGCTGTAAATAGAGCTTCATCACTTAACTTCCAGCTGGCTGAGTTCTAGTCTGGGTCACTTTACAAAGTGTGTGTGTGTGTGGCAAGCAACTCCCAAACCATCGCATCATTGTTAAGTGTCTCTCTGCCTTGGTCCTTTTAAGGAGCTGAAATGCTTTGTGGTCATGAAATTATAGTGAGGATGGTGTCACAGAAACAATGGGAAGGTGGTGGGAAGGTCTGTGATACCATGGAGACAGCTTTGGGGAGTTAAAGCTGTGTAGCTCAAGGTTGTAAAGAGCCAAGGGTCTTGTTTACTTACCAGAGTTGTTGACTATATTTGCTTTGGCTGGAAAAGCTGCTGACAGCTAATAACTGATAGCAACTATTTTATTTTTCCCCCCAAAGTGATTTGTCCTTCACCCACCTATTGTGTACTTTCCTGTGTTCTCAGGTTTTAAGGCTTTGGGGTTTTAGGTTGTGAGTACTGCAAAGTCAGACTGGAGTCATGTCATATATCAATATTAGTATGTTAAATGTTTTTCAATAAAATGTATTGTAAATAAGGTACATTCATGACAGTGGAATCCACCCCAAATATAAATAGATGCACTGACAAGTTACTCTGCTAAACTGTGGTGCTGTGTGATTGACAGGTAAAAAGGCTGAAAGCTGTAGCTCAAAGACCCTTCTAAATGCCACCTGCCTGTGTCAGCCATTCTGGATCTCATTCAACACAGCTCTGAAAGTTTTGGAACTGCTCAGTTACTGAGTTGTTTCACACATTGATGGTGTCTGAGGTACACAGGCTGTGTGTGCATAAATCATCACAGTATCACCAGGGTTGGAAGAGACCTCAAAGATCATCAAGTCCAACCCATCACCACAGACCTCAAGACTAGACCATGGCACCAAGTGCCACATCCAAACCCGCCTTGAACACCTCCAGGGACAATGACTCCACCACCTCCCTGGGCAGCCCATTCCAGTAGCCAATGACTCTCTCAGTCAAGAACTTTCTCCTCACCTCCAGCCTAAACTTCCCCTGGCACAGCTTGAGACTGTGTCCTCTTGTTCTGGTGCTGGTTGCCTGAGAGAAGAAGGTAACCTCCTCCTGGCTACAACCACCCTTCAGGGAGTTGTAGACAGCAAGAAGGTCTCCCCTGAGCCTCCTCTTCTCCAGGCTAAACAATCCCAGCCCCCTCATCTTCACAAACAGCCAGTATCCCTACCAACACTTGAAAACTGCAATTCTTTCATCTCTTACAACAGTGTGTTTCAGGTTCACACCAGCACTTCCATGCTTTTGTAAAGAATTGATTCTGTTTAAATCTTGTGACTCTTAAGGGATTTCTGGAGCTGGCTGACTTCAAGCAGATGACAACTTCAGTGCCTGCAACAGAACAAATTCCCTACTATTCAGTGTAGAGCCTTGGCTGCTACATGTTCCTAAAACCAGTGTAAATATGCCTTGGGCTGACACCTGCTTACAGGCTTACATCTGAGTATTTGTGGAAGAGCATCAACCCCCATGGCAGTGGGTTGGAACTATATGATCCTTGAGGTCCCTTCCATCCTTACCATTCTATGATTCTATAAAATTAGACTTGTGACTAATGTGCAAACAGGTGAATTTGATATATACCTTTCTGCTGGGTGACTTGCTCTAAGATCTGTTATTTCTAGTGTTACTTGAAACTCTTGGCAATAGCATCAGGTCCTACCCTAGATCCCCTTGTAGGCAAGAAAATACTGACCAAGGTAGGCATATGTATCTCAGTGGTAAGTAGAGTTTGCAGGCACCTGTCTGCAAATATGTTATTGGGAGGCTTGGTGTTGGTGCTATCCCTGGAGCAGGTAGCAAGGCACTGGTGTTTCTCGCGTGTCTTAAATATCCAAATTTGTCTATCTTGTTTACTTTCCACATTGTGGGGGAACAGGAGGGATGAGAAAAGCTTTGGCTACAGCAAAGAAAATTGCTGTGGCTTGAAAGATCGGTCAGCCAGGACAAGTTTTCTATGTGAGCTCTAGGCCATTCATCATCTTGTTCAGTGGTATTCATAGAATCATAGAATGGTAAGGTTGAAAGGGACCTCAAGGATCATCTAGTAGCAACCCCCTGCCACAGGCAGGGGCACCTCCCACTAGCACAGCTCACTCAAGGCCTTGTCCAACCTGGCCTTGAACACCTCCGGGGGGGAGCAGCCACGACCTCCCTGGGCAACCTGTGCCAGTGCCTCACCACCCTCACTGTAAAGAACTTCCTCCTAACATCTACTCTAAATCTGTATTGAAGTGACAATCATTCCTCTCCTCTTTTCTTCTGCATCTCTAAAGGCAGAGTCCTACCCAGTATAAGCCTTGTTTCTGTTGTTAAAGAAACAGGCTGAAGCTAGAGCAGACAGTACAAAAGAACAGAACATAATTGTATTAGTACTTTTGGGAATACCTTGATCACAGAATCATTGTCATGCAATCAAGGACCAGTGATCCATCACTAGTTTGCTTGCCAGCTCCTGACAGATATTAGTACAATCAGAATGGATGAAAAGCCCCAGAAGAGGTAAAGACTGAATATTAGTTATCTCTCTATATGATTTTTTAAAAAGTATTGTTAGTACCCAGCAATTTCACTACATGATGCAAATTAGATCCCTCAGATAACCAGACATGTAATATTGGATTTGTGGTATCTTATGTAAACAGGGCTCTTTGTATGGGGAGGGGTTATCTTATCTAGATATGAAAACTGGTCTAGTTAGAAGGACCATCTTTCAGTTGCTTCAGCAAAACTGGAGCTACAGAACATTTCCCATTTTGCAGATGTGTGAACACATGTACTTATTTTAACAGAAGAATGAGTCGAAACACCTAAACCAGCAACAGCAACGAACTTGCTCTGCTTCCTGTTCTACTCATTCAGTGATTCCAGTCTTTAGTTTTCAAATGGGGAAAACAAGTGCTGCTGTGTACTTGATCTCTAACTGCCAACTTCCAATTAATATTTAAAGATACTTACTCTTAATTAAAGATATTTACCCTGCTCTTGTCAGACCCCACCTGGAGTACTGTGTGCAGTTCTGGAGCCCTCAGCACAAGAAGGACATGGAAGTGTTGGAGCGGGTCCAGAGGAGGGCCACAAAGATGATCAGAGGGCTGCAGCAGCTCTGCTATGAGGACAGGCTGAGAGAGTTGGGGCTCTGCAGCCTGGAGAAGAGAAGGCTTCCAGGAGACCTGATAGTAGCCTTCCAGTATCTGAAGGGGGCCTACAGGAAGGCTGGGGAAGGATTATTTACGAGGTCCGGCAACGACAGGACAATGGGGAGTGGGTTTAAAGTGGCAGAGGGGAGATTTCGACTGGATGTTTGGAGGAAGCTCTTTACAGTGAGGGTGGTGAGGCACTGGAACAGGTTGCCCAGGGAGGTTGTGGCTGCTCCCTCCCTGGAGGTGTTCAAGGCCAGGTTGGATGAAACCTTGAGTGAGCTGTACTAGTGGGAGGTGTCTGTGCCTATGGCAGAGGGTTGGAACTAGATGATCCTTGAGGTCCCTTCCAACCTTACCATTCTATGATTCTATAATTACATATGTCTAAATTAGTTTCCTAAAGTGGTCACCACTACTGCAATGTTCATAGTGTGCCCTGTGATAAGCCGCAGAAAGATGAACCCCTGTGCCAGTTCTGTGGTCATATGTTATAATCAGAGGTCATAACTGGCACAAACGTGAAAAGATTTGAGACCTGAAATTCTTGCACAGTAATTTACTTGAAATGAGGGTGATGATCAAGATTGAACTATTTTGTGAGTTAAAATTGTCATTTAAAACTCCTGTGGGAAAAAAAATCAAATGAAAGAACTTATTACCTTAGAGAAAAGGCTGTATTTCAACTGTGTATGACCTCAGAAAGCTCTAATAACACTGCTTTGATCTCTATAGGGCCAAACCTTTCAAAGAAAAAGTGTTATGAAAATGCTCAGAATCATAAAATAGTAAAAGAAATATCACTGAATTTGCTTGTATTGTAAAAATCTCCCCAAATAAATGAAAGTGCTAATTATAGATATTTCAGTGTTTATTTTTAAAAGGAGTTTAGTCTTTCTAAAGCATCCTATAGTTTAGGCTGGTTGCTTTTAAGTAAAACCTGTGTATATTTAGCTTTCTGTGAGTAAAACCACCACAGGATGTAAAGCTAGCTTAAAGCATTTTTAAAAGCATAAGATTTGGGAGATCCTAAACCAAGTTGTGATGCAGACAGCATAATTAGTAATGCAAAATTAGTATAGCTGGGATTTTGCTGATTGTGCTTTTTAATTGCAGTATGTTTCAAGTCTCTTCCAAGGTAAGCAAGGTGACTACAAAAAGTTAAAATGCAACAGCAGAGTTTCTCATCTGTTATTTAAGGTATGGATAAACAACTTTTCTGGACATGGAAAGTCTGATTTTTAGATTTCATCCAATAATGTGGCTTTATGGGATGACTTAGAGTTCCTGACATATGGATGTTAGTTATCTGCCTTGAATGTGATGCAGAGAGGGGTTATAAACATCCAAGTCAAAAAGACATTTCCTGTTCTAAACTGTTTAGATGTTAAACAGTACTAAATAAACTTACATGAGCTGAAGGTCTGCTAACTTTAAAATAGATTGCTTTATGCATTGCACTTAAACATATAACCCTATAACCATTTAGCAAACTTTTTAGGTATTAGTGAACTGCTGTTATGAATAGTAATTCTATATTTTTTTCCCTTCATGCCTTTCCTGTTGAAAATACCTTAAGCAAAATGGAAATAATTTAACTCTCTTCTTATTATAGAAGAAAGGTCAGCAAGTATTTGAATGCTTGCTTCTTTCTTCAACCTGACTATCCAAAATAACTTCTGGCTTTCTCTAAAGCTTATGTGGTTTTGTAGACATTCAGCTCTTTTCCCTTCGCTCTTACCTTCTCAGCATCCTCAAAGTGTCTTGCAAGTCTTGCAGATAAAACTGAGATGCTTTAGGTGTCCATCTTGTGCTCTCAGACAGCAAAAGCGTGTGTCAGAGATGTTCAACCTGCCAGAGAAATCAGGAAGGGTGAGGGCTCTGTCCCCTCAGCTGTGTGAGACTCAGGTGAGTGAGAGGCAGCCTGCACAGGTACTTGTTTGTACAGTGGTGTCTATATCACCTCCCACTTAGTTTTCTTAAAGTGGCACAGTCCTTTACAAAGAAAGGATGAATCCATGTTACCTTGAACTCAGCTTGCTCAAGTTCCACAAAGCAGTAGCCAGCTGTTGACACATGCACTAGTTAATTGTCCTGAAAATTGATGACCTTTCTTTTACCAGGCGACCATGTGGACTTTCCTTGTAAATCATTTCAGTTACTCAGAAGTGAATAACCTGATAAACTTAGATTCTGACTGATTATTATTAATGAGTAGCGCATTAAGCTTTCAGAGCGTGAAGACTCTCTGTCCCTAAGATTATTGCAGATCCAAGCAGTTCATGCATTCAACTCTCTTCCAATGGTACAATCAACACACTATTTGTTATTTACAAGCTTAGCTTTACTCAAGTATTTTAAAAATCACAGGTACAGTCAGGCTACTTCAGTATCCATCATATGGGTTATCAAACACATAGAAACCTTTTAAGACATTTTGCTAAATTAGCTCTGGGTTCTGCCCTTTTGGAAGTGGTACTCTCCACTGGCTGAAGACTGAACATCACAAAGTTTGGCTTGTCAGCAAGATGAGTTATTCAGTACATGCAAAAGTGGAGGTACATGCAAAAATATATGGCAAATAGTGACAGTCTTATAAGGCACAATTACTGTCCCTGATTAAGAAAGTGTGGGTTAGGCTCTTCAAATTTATAGATGTTTTGGAAAAGCACTTTGAAGTTTCAGATTTAGGAAATACATCAGGTGCCCAAGTGCTGAACCAATTTGCTTTTTGGGCAAAGATGCTGATTCCAAATCTGCCTGCTTGTCAGCAGGGTTGCTGGAAAGAGCAACCTCAGGCAGGGTGAGAAAAAATCTGCTTTGAGGTTTTAGGTTCATCTCTGGTACCACAAGTCGCTGGAGCATCTGAACAGCACTAGAGTCTGTTGCTGTGAAATAACACTTCATGTCCTTTACCCTCTTCCCTGGTGTAGACCGTGGGTAAAACCACCCCAACAGCATAGTGATGGAAAGTTTCTCAGTGGCACACATTCATTAACTTGTCTCTTGAAGGCAACCACTTTCTTTCACATACCTATGTGCTTTTCATTTTGAAATAACTCTGTAAAACCCTGAAGATAAATAGTATTTAAAAAAATACAACTTACCATGGCTTTAACTATTTTTGGAGTGTCCAACTTCATTCTCAGACTGATGTTAATCATTGTAAACTTCCTAAACTTTATTGGAAAACAATGAGTGGAAAACTACTGTGTTCCTGTTTCCTCATGCTAGTGGCAGAGTTAGTTTCACAACACAAGTCACGCAAGGCTGGAAACTGTGGGCGGGTGAGCTGATGGCTGTAAAATATTTGTGAGTAAGAATAGAACTTGAAAGGGAAGCAGTGTCTATGGACTCCTGAGTCTTCATTTACCTGCTATATATCAGTTAACATAGTAGTCTACCTAGACCTCCTGTGATTTAGGATAGTTTTTATATATATATATATATATAAAAAGTTTTAGGGCAACAAGGCTGGTGAGAGACCTCGAGCACAGCCCTATGAAGAGCGGCTGAGGGAACTGGGATTGTTTAGCCTGGAGAAGAGGAGGCTCAGGGGGGACCTTCTTGCTGTCTACAACTACCTGAAAGGTGATTGTAGCCAGGGAGAGGCTATCTTCTTCTCTCAGGCAACCAGCACCAGAACAAGAGGACACAGTCTCAAGCTGTGCCAGGGGAAGTTTAGACTGGAGGTGAGGAGAAAGTTCTTGACTGAGAGAGTCATTGGCTACTGGAATGGGCTGCCCAGGGAGGTGGTGGAGTCATTGTCCCTGGAGGTGTTCAAGGCGGGTTTGGATGTGGCACTTGGTGCCATGGTCTAGTCTTGAGGTCTGTGGTGATGGGCTGGTCTTGATGATCTTTGAGGTATCTTCCAACCCTGGTGATACTGTGATATTTTGGCTATGTTGTCCAGAAACAGAGCACTAGTTAACAGCTTGTAGATCTATGTGCCAAACAGATGCATTGGATCAGCCGAGGGCTTTGCCTGCAGAAGTTTTATTTCATATGCTGAGATAAATATACATCTCCTAGAGCAAGGGAAACATGGTCCTATTTAGTATGCATTGTTGTGATGGACTTGAATTGGTGGAGTGAATAACTTAGTAACATGTGAGGTAGACCTACCTGCAGGTGTCTTAGTTGACATAATGTAGATGTAAGATGTAGATGTAAGATAAATTCCTTAGTTCGGAGAATAACAGAACAGAACGATTCACAGGCCATGACAGCAAGCAGAGGGCTGAAAGGAGGCCAGGAAGATCCATGCCTTGTCACAGAGCAGGTGGTGAGAATGTGTACTCAAAATATCTGAGTAATTGAATTTAAGGCAGTGCAGGAATGTTGTGCATAGCTGGTTGCTGCTCTGGAATTACAGCAATTTGTATGGCTATGAGGCTTCAAGCAGCCCCTTCAGTAGCCCCTGCATTCAGAACAGCTATGAACTTGACTTCCCCTCACTGTTTTCTTCCTATTTTGTCTTTTCTGTCTCCTTCTCACACAGAGAGTGAGAGGATCTGATCTGGCTCTAGACCTGAATGTTTCCCTGCTCAGCTCTCCACAACCAAGGCGGAACTAAAAAAGCATGTGACTGTCAGTGATAGGCAGGAACTTGGCTTCATGTGTATGTAGACATGCCCAGATGCTCTACTAGCCTTTCTACCATGTCACCGAACCTGTGCAGAGCCTTCATTGCCTCAGCTGAAGTCAACTGCCCCAGAGCAAGGGGAAAATAGAAATTAGTCATCTTGGGATACGCCTGTTACACTGCACAGTCGTGTTGTGGGGCACTCCAAATTCCTTCATCCTGTCCTACTCCCCCACTGCCATGGTGGAAGGTCCAAATTGTATCCAAAATACGTATCCAAGACTTGTCTCTGCATGTCCTAAACACTTAGCTACATACCCACCTTGCCCCCACCCTCTCCTTTTGGGGACAGAAGAAGCAGGAAGAGCAGGCAAAAGCCTTGGCACCTCTCAGTTTGCCAGAGACACCATATTTGTCTCCCATCTTTGCACAGCTCCTGTTTAGCACCTCCCTGCTTTTGAGTGGTGCCCTGTTTTTGCACCATCCTGTGCAGCATTGCTCTTGCACAGTTCATGCCTGAGGACCCACAAACCTGCAAGCTTGGTGAATCCTTAGGTCCATTTGAGAGGGAGTTGCCAGTGGCACCTGGACCTGGCTTCTCTCGGACTGTGTTGTGCAGCCTGACCTCTTGCTCACTGCCCAAGCTGGGGAAGGAGCCAGCAGTTTGACTTTTGCCTGTGCTACCAAGACAGTTGTGCTTCCATGAATCTTTGTCCTGTGGAAACTGTGTCTTGGAACACTTGACTTTGGCAAGTCTTTCCACTCACCTTGGATTTTTGATGCCTGGATCCACCATTGGGTATAAATTGCGGTTTTAAAAAGCTGCTGAGCAGAAAAATTCACCAAGGGACCATTGCTAATTTACTGCCTCACCTCTCTGAGTAAAAGCAGTTTCCCCTGGATTCTCTGCTCAACCTGATTTCTAAGTGGGATAAAGCTGTATTGTAGCATAGCTTTTTCCATTTTCTGACTGCTAAATCTCTAAATTTACCCATAAGTATCATTTAAAGATTTTCCTGACCAAATTAATACCCAAACCAAATCAAATCATGACTCTAACAATAGGAACACTCAGGTGCAGTAGGTGACTGGACTTCATTAACACAGATGTTCAGAAAGTTGTTTTTTTTCTTAATCCTTCATGTTGAGATGGAGAGTGCAAGCTCTGCACAGCTTCTGCAACGGCTGCAGTGCATAGGGTGCTTCAGAAACACAGCAATCTGCCCAATTTAGCACCTTGGGAATTCCAGTGAGGGTTTGTCAATTAGTTCTGTGTTGCCACTATTTAGTCAAGTGTGGGTTTTTGGTTTGTTGGTTTGTTTTATTTTTTTTTTTTAAATGATGATCTCCCTTAATCACATGGGCACTAACACCTGACAGTGTGTTTTCTTCCATATGCATGCCACCTGATGTGGAACTCTGGACTTCTTGTGCTACTTAATGCTTTGAGTCAAGGAAACTATTAGGAGTTATTGAGTGGCTCAGGACAGGTGGCTTCTGGCTACCACTTTTCAGGTGTATATGAAGGTTAAAGACTTGCTGCCTCTAAAGCTTTTCCATAGGAAGTGTATCTGGAGGCCCTTGTGCTTGTAGCTCTGTGTTGTCCTAGTAGCATTGCTTATTCTTTCAGGAGGTCTGTCATGGGTTGAAGATGGACAGAGATATGTAGGGTGAGCAATAGCAATGGTAGCAGGAGGATATATATATGTATAGAGAGAGAGAGAGGAAGATTTGGTGAAGGAAGCTTACAGAATGGCATAAAAATGCATACAATTTAGAGGCTGGAAGATCTTGTGGCTGCAAGTTATTTCAGGTATGTGCCTAAGAAATCTACCTTTTGCTCTTGTAAGAAATCAGCAGGCCACAGGCAGGTGTATCAAACTGTGGGGAGTGAATAAAACAAGAGAGTGGCCACTGTTTTTGATACAATTTCCTCTTTATGGCTAGAGTTTAAAAGAGAAACAGGGCTGGGAAAAGGAATTTTATTTTTTGTGCTGCATTGTCTGAATTCACCAGCTATAAATGAAGAAAGAAGGGATAAGTGAGCATATACCACAGAGAGGCTGCTGGAGCATAGCACAGAGAAGTATTAAAACTGACAGACAATGAGGCGATTCTGGTTGCACTTTTTGTCATTCCAAGTGCCATCGGTATACATCTCCACACATTCCTCTTCCCCTTTGCCAGAAGGTTCCTTTGAATGCCAGTTACTATAGCTCAGTTTTGTACCATCTAGGAACTGGAATTTACTTGGAATTAGAGATTCCTTTATCCCTAGGTAGGCATAGGTATTATACTTTTTCACAAAGTACAGAATGGCATCATTCTCACTCATGTTCCTTGGAGTAGCAATAGACCCTCCAGACTCTTGGCACTTTTCCAGGGTAGTATGGAAATCAGCTTTTTTCCCGTTGGTAGCAAATATTTTTCCTCCAGATGTTGTTATCATCTCTTCCAAGTGGAGGACTGCAAGGTGAGGTAAAAACAATTAATCTTGTATGTGTTGTTTCATGGTCATTTTACAGACAATTTTAATTCCTACTATTTCCCTTCATAACCTTAGATTAAATCCAGGAGAAGGCGAAGGGCAGGAAAACTTGCAATCAAAGATTAAAGAAAAAACAGCCCTCCAAAGTCAGAGGAAATTGGAAAGATGAGGAGGGAAAAGCCTGAAACACATAAAATGGAAACAGAAGCAGCACAAAAGAGTTTAGGGAGGGAAATGAGGAATTCTACGTTTGGGAAAAGTATATTTTCTTTGAGACTCTGTATAAAACTCTCTAAGATGGTTTGTAGCATGCAAAGGTGTATACCAGTCCCTGAGTGAAGAGAATGTTAGTTATGATCTGCTTGAGACTGTTTTTTGGTGTTCAGTTAATTTGTCTGCTAGGAGCATGAAGTGCCCATGGAGCAGGGATTTTAATGTAAGGAATTTCTCACTTGCAGTCATACTTCAGAGCCTTTACCTACTCTGTCTCCCTAATTTAAAAATAAATAATTCCCTTCCTGCCCCACACTGTATTTGAGAGTTTGTCACACTTCTATCTACCTGCAAATAAAATCGAAGTGGAATGCAATGAGACTACAGAAAATTCAGTCTGTCTCCTAAGGAGACATTCTGCTGCTCATCTTGTTTAAGTCCACTAACCCAGCTTTAGCAGAAAGTAAAAGCAGATAATTTACCTCCTTCGAGCCTGGAAATCCGATGTTGTAACTCATGGATAGTATCTTCCTTTTCATTATAAACCACTGGTAGGAAACCTATGAACAAAACCAACTATTATGTACTTTGTGTTACAGTTTGAATCTTGGCTTTCAAGACAAAGCAAAGGTTTGTTTGACTTGGTTCAGTTTGCTTCTGTTTTAAGTAAGGGCTGTTGTTTCTAGTAAGGATAGGGAATACATTCCTGGAAACTTATGGAAAGCTTGAATTAGCAAACTGAGTTAGTCTTCGCTCTAAGGCAGTCCAGGCAAAGCACTATCACTTCTGCAACAGGTTTATTTGATTGTGTGCACCTCCAGTCTAACACTTCAAAACAAACATCTTGTACCCTGTGTTGTGGAAAAGAAATTTCTCTGTGAATTGAATCATTGGGTCATTAGACTGGAGAGATTTGAGCATCTTACTTTGTTCAAGGAGCTGATCCATTGAGTAAAATCCACATCAGATTATACAAGATAGCACTGAGTTGACACAGCATAAAACCAGAACATGACAGTACATTGAGATAAAAGTGGAGATGGTAACGACATGTACCTGGTAGAAATTTGTCATATGTGTCTTGAAGAATGCCAGAGAAACCGGACAGTGGAAGAATTGCTGCAGGTTTACCTTGAGCACAGCATGGGAGCAGGACAAAAACTGCTCCCAAGATTTTATGAAACAGTGGAGACAGCATTATCTAAAGCCAGCAGACTGCTTAACTGTCCAGTGCAAAGTCCTGCATTAAAAAAAAAATAAAAATTAATGTTTTCAAATTTTGTTGTCTGGGTTTGAAATTATATATCTTAATTTTTGCCCTTGGATGTATGAATTTCACTGTAGTTGCAAAGTTAGTTAGATTATTTCAAATAATTAAAATTTTCCAATAGGCATCTGTGAATCTACAGAGCAAAAAAACCAAACCCACCCCCTTAGGAGTTCCTTTTACATCAGATGCCATTACCCATGGAAAAAAAATATAGTTTGTCTTAATTTTCTAAGGCAGCAACAGTCACATCTGCTTAATAAGAGAAAGCTAGGTTAAGTTAAACTGGGATGTGTCTTTATCAATTGGTTTAAGAGCAAAACAATTATCAGTGCTTCCACTATTGCATCTGTCTTTAAAATATCTTAATCTCAGGTGACATCCTCTGTAAAAGTAAGTGAAAACCTTAATAAACACATCGAGACAAAGAAAAGGATCTCAAATGGAAAGGTTTGTGACAGAGTTCAATAGGAGTCAACATAATTTAAACAAGCCTTTTTAAATGTGTTTAACTTACCTAGGAGCTGCAATGTGAATTAAGAAAGACTGATTAAATGGTCTAATTTATAAGGCGTCAAACTTGAGATTCATCTCATTAACTACAGGAAATAAAGCATGTAATATTATATTTCTCTCCATATGCAAATTCCTATCATGACCTTTAACTTGAATTATAGGGGCTGATTTCTTTGAGGTAAACACTTAAAATATAAGGAAAATATTTGAAGGTGCTTCCTTGACTTGTAGAAACACTTTCATGTGTTTAAGAAGGGGGGGAAAAAAAAAAGAGCAGAACAAAGCAATTTCTCAATACATATTTGAATACCTAATGTTTTCACAGAACAGCTGTGTAAATGTTGAATTGCAAATGTCACTGAAGATAAGCCAAAACAAGTCCACTTGAAATATAATATGCACCGGGAACACTCTCATTTTCCTTACAGGCTGATGACTTATAGGTGATATTAAGTGAAGTTCTGTAACTAAATCATCCCATAATGGTAGCACCAAAGTCATCTATGTGATGTGATCTATGTAGAGGTAACACTCACAAAAGCACATACTGAACTTGTAGAAAAACTCCAGAGGGAAGTTTGTATGTCACAAATAACAATTTTATCCAATAGAACAAAGACCTTTTCATGAAGGAAAAAGCTGCTTTAAACCAGCCCAGTAGTAAGTACAGAGACCTCAAGATACAGAGCATCACTGAAATGAAAAATCATTGCCATGCATTTTTTAATTATTTTCTGTTGAGGGTTGTCTCTATCTAGTGGAGACTTTTGTGAAAGGACTTTTATTCTCTGTTTCAGTTCAAACAAATAAGATGCAGTCACATCAGTGTTGTGGTGTTAGGGTTAGGAATGAACACTTCTAGATCAGATGGAAAATGTGAGCAATATCCATACTCGTTTAAGATGGTACCGGACATGAGCAAGCCTATATCACCTCTACAGGCACCCTGCACTTTCATACTTATCTCAACAACTGATGTAGAGCCCTTTGTCATTGGTGATCTGCCCACAGAAACATGAGTAATTCTTGCAGCATTGTTCATTGAGTGCCCTGGAAAAGGCACCAGTCCTGTGAAAAATAAATAAGCAGTACCCAGCTGTACCTACCTTGACAAAAGAGAGACATTTTAAATTTTCATGAGTAACCTCTGTTTAAATTGTCTTGTTAAACTTCAAGCTTTTTAGCTTCTGAGTGTTTACCTTAATGCTTTCAACATTCTTTTGATGGAGGTTTTCTAATTGTTCTATGGAGCAAAAAAACCACACAAAACCAAACAAAGAACATAAGGCAAACCATTACCTGGAATACAGATGAGCCCTAGAAAACATAACTGGCAGAACCTCACCCTTTGCATATGTGCTGAGAACAGCTTTAACACTTTGACTGCATTTAGAAGAAACCAAGGGTTATGCAAGCATGACAAGAGGATGAGGTTTGACCTCCAACACGTGGATTTCACAGCTGATCAATGGCCTGGGAAACCTGGAGGGAGGTAAGGTTTTTTTGTGTAACAGATTCCTGAGAAAAGCTGATGGTAGATTTGGTAAATTCTAAATTTTCTCTTGATCTTTGTCAGCACACTGATAAGACAGAGCAAGCAAAAAGAGATATTTTAAATTACTTGCAGTCTAATGTATTTATTTGACTGCCTAAAAAAAATTTCTATATAATTATCATAACTTGTAAATTAATTTCTGATCTTGCTTTGAGCTGCATATCACAGAAGGTAAACAAAATTCAAGGACATAGATGTGATAATTTTTGAGTATTGAAGCAACTTTTCTTCTGGTTCTACACCTGTCATTAAGAAGTTTTTATAATTTTCCTCTTAGTGAACCAAATTAAGGATATTGTAGGAGTAGATTGTGTTGCATGATGGAGGTGGGCAAATGAAATATATCACAGTATCAAAAAGGTTGGAAGAGACCTCAAAGATCATCAAGTCCAACCCATTACCACAGGCCTCAAGACTAGACCATGGCACCAAGTACCACGTCCAAACATGCCTTGAACACCTCCAGGGACGGTGACTCCACCACCTCCCTGGGCAGCCCATTCCAGNCCTCTTTTCCAGGCTAAACAATCCCAGCTCCCTCAGCCTCTCTTCACAGGGATTGTGCTTGAGACCTCTCCCCAGCCTCGTTGCCCTTCTCTGGACACACTCAAGCACCTCAATGTCCTTCTTCAATTGAGGGGCCCAGAACTGGACACAGTACTCAAGGTGTGGCCTAAGCAGTGCAGAGTCCAGGGGGAGAATGACCTCCCTGCTCCTGCTGACCACACTATTCCTGATGCAGGTCAGGATGCCATTGGCCTTCTTGGCCACCTGGGCACACTGCTGACTCATGTTCAGGCGGGTGTCAATCAGCACCCCCAGATCCCTTTCTGTTTGGCTACTCTCCAGCCACTTCCACACCAACCTGTAGCTCTGCATGGCGTTGTTGTAGCCGAGGTGCAGCACCCAGCACTTGGATTTGTTGAACACCATCCCCTTGGACTCTGCCCATCTGTCCAGGCGGTCGACGTCCTGCTGCAGAGCCCTTCTGCCCTCCAACTTGTTGTGGTATGCCTAAATAGGCTTATACACGTCCTGGCTTGTCCTGACATGTTTTTCTGCCCTCCCTCCTTCTGCTGTGGGGAGAAGCAACCACAGGAAAGAGGACAAAGAACCTGGACCCACTGAGACTAAGCAACCTGGCTTGCCCAGACTTGTTTTGCTTCTATTTGCATCCCGTAGTAAACAAGGTACATACACTTGGCTTGTGCCTGCTTCGTGCAAGGCCTATGTTTTTCCCAAATTTGGGTAAAGCAAGTCTACGCCTTCACCTAATAAGGTGAAGCTTGGCTGACTGCCATTCTGATTGGTTATTCTGTGTCTGAAGGCCCATTAGTCTTGGGCCGTATTGGTAAAAAGAGATGAGTGGGTAACACAATGTGTTCTGTTGTTGTGTTCATGTCTGCTGCTGCCTGCTGTTATTGCTCTCTGCCGCTGGCAGCGTCCTGCCTCACTGACTTACTGCACCCTGAACTGCTTGGAAACTGCCTGCCTCAAGTTTACTAGGAACAGGCTCTAAATGCCCCCACACAATCGATACGCATATCCAACGTGACACTGTGCTGAGACTGCACATGGTAAGACACCCTGAAATTCTCCTGACAAGATGGAAAGTCCTGGACATACACAGATTTTCCAGAGCAAAGAGGATCAAGTCAGAGATGGTCTGACTCATTTCCTGAGCACCATGTGGAACCTGGGAAGAATCCGAAGTCTTAGCAGCTGACAACATTCCCTGAAAGCACTTGTGGTACTGTCTGAGGCTATAGCTAGCCCCATGAGTCAGGAGATAATTTTGTGAGTAAATATTTAAAGTCTCTCTCTACGAAATCCTGTAGCTAGATTCTATTGTGTCTTTCTGCCTCAGTAGCAGAAAGAAACTTCTCAAGTTTGCTGGTGGGCAAGAGGTATAATTGAAACTAAGAACCTCTTTGCAGTATTATGTTTGCATTTGCTATTTTTTTCTTAAATTGTTCCAGTTTTGCCTGTTCCTTGTGTGTAAAAGTAGCCAAACCATGTGTTTCAAACCTTGTAAACAAGCTTTCTGGTGAGATTTAATATACAGTTTTCAATTGTTAACAATCTTCATGTGGATACAAAAATTAGTATCAGTTATTAATTTTGCATAATTCTATAACAATGCTGAGGACAAACACTTTAACTGCCTCAAGAAATACAGATACCAGAACTGAATTTCAGTTTATGAATGTAGCTGCGTGTTCCTTCCACGAACCTGTTGTCCTTTCCTTTGTCTGTTTAGTCTTCTGAAAGTTGTTTATTTTTCCTTCATAGTGCTAGTTACACCTTGGATAACCTTAAAAATTGCTTTCTTATTCTCTCAGCTTGTATTTAACTTGCCCCAACCCCACTTATATTTTCTCCTTACATTGATTTTTGTGCTGTTCTGCAGTTGTATCTTCTGTCTTGCTGCCACCTTGTTCTGTGCTTTCTGCATTTTCTTTTTTCTTTCAAATCATTGTCAGACTGTCCCTAGCAGCTCCATTATGCCCATGAATATCAGGAAGAGCACAGAGCATGTAGGACTTAGCATATCACCTTTCCAGAGGAGTGATGAAACTGTTTTTGCTGAACTTGAAAAATGGGAAGCAATGAATTCAACCAGACATGGACACCTGGGATGGGAAACCTTAGTATGGCTCTGTGGTTTTGTTGTGTTTTGGGGTTTTGTTTGTTTGTTTGGGTTTTTTTTTTGAGACCATTTTAGAGCAAAATGTCTTAATTTTACCTGTAGGTAAGAGCTCACAAGTGCTACTGCTGCTTTGTACCACTGACAACTTGTATGAAGGATTGAACTGGAGGTCCCTAGGTGTCTCTGATGTGTTACTTGGGGCAGGTTAGCTGAAAAACACAAAGAAATGGAGTTTTGTGTTTATAACAAATAGAAATCAAGACTACCTCATGTCTTCAGTAATTGTTAATAGCAAAATAACATTCTAGTGGGAGAAAAAAAATACTACTTTTTTTTTTTTTTTTAAAAGACTAGTATTTCTTATATTCTGCAGTTGTCCTCCGTTATCTGCAGAAGAAGGTTACATTGGTCACTGCAGCCTTTGCTGCCGTAATTACAATTGCTGCAATCTCCTAAAGCATTCAAGTACAGTTCCTTTTGGCTGCTGAGCCTTTGGGGCAAAGATAGGTGAAAGTTTCACCTACCATCACTCCTGGGTTGCCACCCTTGAGCCAAATTCTGCCAAACTCTGTTTTAGTAACAGACTTCAACTCAAACTCAAGTGTCTTTTATTTGTGAAATACGCTACTCTAATTTCCAAGCATCTTGTACTGATTGTGCTTTAAACTCTGGTATGTTTGCATGGCTGTAGGTTAATATGTTTTTATAACAGTGCAATCTGAAACTCTCCTGAGGTCCAGACAAATGTCTGTTACACCATTATACAATGCTCTCAAGAGCATTGTTTTCTTCTGGTTCATAAGAGTGGTAATAGGGCCATTAGTCGTTCTGCCACTTAGCTCGGTTTCAAAACCAGCTAACAAATTTCCTGGTGACTTACTGTTCTTCTGAACCAAAGCTGCAAATAAATGTAAAACATATGGTTAATCTTTAACCCTACTTTGTATTTGCAACACTACTAGAACACTGTGGAAGCAAACACCGGCTATTTTTCTGTCATATGTTCTTTTCTGCAGAATAGAACAGTGGAATAATGTAATTATTCTTTTCCAGTATTGGTCTAAAAAATTTAAAAGGTGAAAGAGGTTTTGGTCACAATTTGTACAAGATAAGGCAGCCCTGCCAGCCTGTATTGCTTCCTACTAGTTATTATGCTTGCATAAGGTTGAATTTGAACATGGATACAGTGGGTTTTTTGGGGGGATGTTCGGTTGCTTGGGGGTGTCCTGTCGGTTGGTTGCTTGGGAGTGTCCTGTCTGTCGGTTGGTTGATTTTTTTTTTAAAGGTAGGAAACTGGTAGATGTCCCTATGAGACATAGTCAAGATTTTGGACATGGATACAGTGCGGGTGTTTTGAGGGTGTTATTTTGTTTGTGGTTGTTTGTGGGGGTTTTTTTTGTGACTATGAAGCATAGTCAAAATTTTGGACATGGAACAAGGAGGGATGCTCAGACTGGTATCAGGGGAAGGCTAGAGCACAGAGAAGAGCTGAGCACAATGTTTTATGGAGATGTTTTATGAAAATAATTGAGGACTTCTGTGCAGTTACCTGAAATGTTACAGGTCTCAGTGTGAAACAGAGAGGAAAGCACTGTTTAGCAGTTCTTCCATTCACTTATTTTAAGGCAGGATGTATGGTGGTGTTTTATATTTTTCCTAATAAGACTTAAACAAAATGAAATTGGGAGTCTGAGACCTAGTCTAAATGCTTTGCTTATTTGATGAGTGGGGAAAAAAACACCCACAAACTTTTCTCAAAGCCCCCAAGTGTCTCAAAGTGACATTTTGTTAAGTCATTTGTGAGATTTTTGCATGTTAAGGATTACAAGAGATATGTGTAGTCATTTTGTAAACATAAATGTGGTAGGAACTGTTGATTAGCTAAAAGAACACCATACCCCAAACCTAGTTGGAGATCTACATTAATGTGAATTTAGACTCATAGAATTGGTTGGAACCATTGTCTAATTCTATCAAGTCTACTGCTAAATCGTGCCACTCAGTACCACATCTGTGCAATTTTAAGTACCTTCAGGAATGTGGATTTAACCAACTCCCTGGGGAGCCCATTCCAGTGTTTGAGAACCATTTCAGTGAAGAAGTTTCCTCTAGTATCTAATACACATCTCCCCTGGTGCAACTTGAGACCTTTTCCTCTCTTCTTATGACTTTTTGCTAGGGAGAAGAGACTAATACCCACCTAGCTAGTTGTTATGACCCAAGTGCAGGACCAGGTATTAAATCTCATACAGTTTGGCCTTGACCTATTAATCTATCCTGTCCATATCACTCTGCAGAGCCTTTCTACCTTCAAGCAGACCAACACTCCCTCCCAGCTTAGCATCATCTGCAGAAATACTGAGTTTGCACTGATTTCCCTCACCCAGGTAATCGATAACTCGTCACTGGCCACCAATTGGCATTAGCTGCATTCTCCCTTACCTTGCCTGGCACTGAGGTCAGACTGACAGGTCTGTTGTTCCCCTGGCACTCCTTCCTGTAGATGGGCATCATGTTTGCCAGTCTCCAGGCAATGGGCACATTCCTGGTTAACCAGGACTGCCAGTAAATGATGGAATGTGACTTGGTGAGTACTTCCACCACTTGTCTCAGTACCCTTGGGTGTATGCCTCATAGACTTGTGTTTATCTAAGTGGTACAGCAGGTCGTTAATCATCTCCTCCTGGATTATGGAGGCTTCATTCTGCTCCCCATCTCCAGCTCAGGAGGCTGGGTATGCAGCATATGACTGGTTTTACTGTGAAATATTAGGCAAAGAAGATGTAAAGTGCCTCAACTTCTTTTTTTATCCTTGACCATTGTTTCTCCCTGAATCTAGCAACAGAGATTCTCCTTCATCCTGCTTCTGTTGCTAGTATATTTGTAAAACTGTAAAAATACATTGCTTTTAACAACTGAAACCAGGAGACTCTCTAGGTGGGCTTTGGCCCAAATAGTAGAAGTTTATGGGTGTACTTTTCCCATTTCCAAGTCCTTGTCCACTCTCAGATCAGCTGGAGTGCTGTATGCAATGCTGGACACGAGTCCTCTGCTACCAAAAGTAACCCCATACCTCCTGCATTTGAAAACACTAAAGCTTTCCTACCTGTCAGGGCTTGAAATGACCATACTGTGATGGTTTGGGAGTTCCCTGCCCCCCACACTTTGTAAAATGACCCAGACTAGAACTCAGCTGGCTGGAAGTTAAGGAATGAAGCTACATTTACAGCTCAGCACAGTATACAAGCAGAGATAGACACTATAGACAGGAATAGTTACAGAAATAGACAAGTTAAAGGTAATACAGAAACACAACTCCCCTCCCAGAAATCAGAGACCCCAGGAGGGGCTCCCAACCACCCTTCCACCTTCTACCCACTCCTATACCTTACCCCACAGTTTGCTTTATGTACAAGGTGAATTCGGAGGATGGGCCAGGGGGCTTAGAAGAAAAGTGCTTAGTGAGATTACTCAGCAGAGAGGAGAAAAAGCCAGAAGCTAGACCACCCAAGAGTGTCTACCTGAGAGACTGACTTATTTATGTTTTGAGTACTTAAACACCTCAGCAAACCTATGAGTGAAGTAGGTGGTGATGTCTACACCATTGTTTCCTTTTTGCAGCCTATCATTTTCTCTATTAAAATATTCCAATTAGCCTCAAACCAACACACATGTGAACAGATCCCACCTCTTCCTCAGTGCATGCTAGGGACAAAGTGAGAACAGTGCCCAGAGTCAAGTGCAGGTTCCCATGGACTCTCTGCACAGAGCCACATGTTGGGGAAGGGAAGATGAAGTAGAAGGATTTGTGCACATACTTAAACTCCAGGGTTTCTTTTTCTTCCCCCCCCTAGATGGCATGAAAATGATAATGGATGAGACCAGGACTACCTCACTGCAAGGTAAGTGTGTGAGAATTTGCTACTCATGGTACTTTACTGAGCTCCCACTGCTTGCCAGCTACCCAAACTGAATAAAGGTGAAAATACTTTGTGAAAAGATGCTTCTTAATCCTAGCAGATTCGAGTCATGATGTGATTGTGTGGTTGTTTGGCATGGTATCAGCAGAGAAACAACTTGTGTTTGTTTGAACTGATTGCACCTCCGATCTTCCCTGCTCCCTGGAAACAGTGCATGGTGTTCTTTGGTTTAGGAGAAGACAGGTGGCCTTCTAACACTGCAACAGCCATAGTTCTACAAGGGAATGTGAAGGTTTTGCAAAATAATTTCTGTCTTTGGTATTTGTGTGCTTTTATGTCTGCATGGATCTACTGCAATGTTTATAGTAATGTTTTGCCCAGAGCAGATTATGAAACTAAGAAAATTATTGTGTCCTCTTGTTCTGGTGCTGGTTGCCTGAGAGGAGAAAGTAACCTCCCCCTGGCTACAATCACCCTTCAGGTAGTAGTAGACAGCAAGAAGGTCCTCCCTGAGCCTTCTCTTCTCCAGCCTAAATAATCCCAGCTCCCTCCGCCTCACTTCATAGGGCTGTTAATACTGTTAATATTTTTTAGTTAAGGTTAAATATGAATGCATGCTTCAATATGACACAAGGCAAGTCCTGGAATTCAGAGAGATATACAAAACCTGAGACTTCAGTTGCTTCAGTGAAGTCAACCTCTGTGCATCTCATGTAAGGCAGAAACAATTGAATACTCAGAAATGCTTCCACTATGAAACCATAGCTAATTTTAACCTCAGACTTTTCCAATATCCCAAGACAAGTCTTGGAATCTTCCTCTAGTCTTCACAAAGACACAGTCCACAGAGACAATCTGCCATGAAAAAAAATTAATTTTGAGCTATTCCCAACCCTCCAAAAGAGATAAACACATCAGATGAGGCAAATTTTATTTAAGTTAATCACCTGCCACATTTGGTATTTTCTTAAGGATAAAAAAATCCTGTAATATGATTAATTTTAGATTTTCTGACAGAATAATTACAGAAATTGCATAAACCAGAGACACAATATTTCATTATCTTCATACTCTGAGGTGGTTGAAAAGACATCCTTTAAAATTCACAGATTGTTAGGCGATACAGGTTGCATTTTTTGTCATTCCAGGTCCCATCAGTGTACATCTCTACACATTTTTCTGTTCCTTTGCCATTAGGCTCATATTTGTGCCACTTGGTATAATTCAGAGGCATACTATTTATGAACTTAAATTGACCTGGAATCTCACTTTCTTTAATGCCTAAGTAAGCATATTGGTTATATTGTTTCACAATGCTCAGAACAGCCTTGTTTTCCTCCTCATTCATGGGAGTTGCAAGAGTTCCTCCAGCCTCTTCACAGGATCCTAGTGCAGATGCAAAATCAACTTTCTTCCCATTGCTGGCAAATATTTTATCTCCCGCTTTTCTTATTTTCCCATTTAAAGCAAGCACTAAAATAGGAAAAGGAAAAAAAAAAACCTTGTAAACTTTTTATAATTTCCTATGGCACATGGATTGGAAAGCAAAGAAAGAGAAATCAATAGGTGAAGGGAACAGCAGAAGCAGTGCGAGGAAGGGAGAAGGGAACAGCGGAAGCAGTGCGAGGAAGGGAGAAGGGAACAGCGGAAGCAGTGCGAGGAAGGGAGAAGGGAACAGCGGAAGCAGTGCGAGGAAGGGAGAAGGGAACAGCGGAAGCAGTGCGAGGAAGGGAGAAGGGAACAGCGGAAGCAGTGCGAGGAAGGGAGAAGGGAACAGCGGAAGCAGTGCGAGGAAGGGAGAAGGGAACAGCGGAAGCAGTGCGAGGAAGGGAGAAGGGAACAGCGGAAGCAGTGCGAGGAAGGGAGAAGGGAACAGCGGAAGCAGTGCGAGGAAGGGAGAAGGGAACAGCGGAAGCAGTGCGAGGAAGGGAGAAGGGAACAGCGGAAGCAGTGCGAGGAAGGGAGAAGGGAACAGCGGAAGCAGTGCGAGGAAGGGAGAAGGGAACAGCGGAAGCAGTGCGAGGAAGGGAGAAGGGAACAGCGGAAGCAGTGCGAGGAAGGGAGAAGGGAACAGCGGAAGCAGTGCGAGGAAGGGAGAAGGGAACAGCGGAAGCAGTGCGAGGAAGGGAGAAGGGAACAGCGGAAGCAGTGCGAGGAAGGGAGAAGGGAACAGCGGAAGCAGTGCGAGGAAGGGAGAAGGGAACAGCGGAAGCAGTGCGAGGAAGGGAGAAGGGAAC
>VWZE01012792.1:110190-121131 GCA_013396675.1 Eubucco bourcierii
GAGGGGACCTGATAGTAGCCTTCCAGTATCTGAAGGGGGCCTACAGGAAGGCTGGGGAAGGATTATTTACAAGGTCCTTCAATGACAGGACAAGGGGCAATGGGCTTAAACTGGTAGAGGGGAGATTTAGACTGGATGTTAGGAGGAAGTTCTTTACAGTAAGGGTGGTGAGGCACTGGAACAGGTTGCCCAGGGAGGTTGTGTCTGCTCCCTCCCTGGATGTGTTTAAGGCCAGATTGGATGAGGCCTTGAGTAACCTGTACTAGTGGGAGGTGTCCCTGCCTATGGCAGGGGTTTGGAACTAGATGATCCTTGAGGTCCCTTCCAACCTTACCATTCTATGATTCTATGAACAGCAGAAGCAGTGCGAGGAAGGGAGAAGGGAACAGCAGAAGCAATGCGAGGAAGGGAGAAGGGAATAGAGGGGAAGAGTAAAGGATGAAAGGGAGTAATAACAGCCTTCAAAATTTTACCAGTTCACTAAGTATATTGTTCTGCTGCTTGTCTTTTCCGAACTAGGGTGGTCTCACTAATGTTTGTTATATATGCCATCAACCTAATTATAGCATGGGTACCCTCTACAAAAGATCAATTTGCTCCAAATTTCAGAAAATGAAATGAGACAATGATCATTCCTGTGAATTCCTTCTCGGTGCAATCTAGTTGTGATAGGTAAAAATGCTAGCAGTATGCTATAAGGTTTACAAGTTCCTATGAATCCATGCAGAAAGAGCAGCATCAGTCAGGATGCTTTCAAATAAATTGAACTTCAATAAATGCTCATTAGTGTTCCTGAGAAACCTGCTTCTTCAGGGAAAATGAGTCCTGATCTCCTCTGCTTTGGATAAGAAAAGGAAGTTTTGAGGCATAATACAATTTTAAGTGTGATTTCTTGTCTGTAAACTGTGATTCTATAAATTAGTTTTGCCTATTGTGAAATTAAAAAGAGTGGGAGAAAATTACCTCCTTCAAGTCTGGAAAGCCGGTGTTTCAGGTTTACTAAACCATGGGGTTCAGTGTCCAGAGAGCCAGGTAGACCTGCACAGATGAAAATATAAGTTATATACTCTAGCAAAACTAGGCTTTTCTAGTAGGAACAAATCCTTGGATACAACTAATCCTTTTCCAAAACTAACTGGTACACAATATGTATTACTTTTTACAACAACATCTGACATAAATATTTTCCTAGTATTTTCCAGACTATTTTTAACTTCTACTAAAGCAAACAAAACCCTTCAACCCTCTGAAATGCTGATAATTGCCCTCTGCACAGAAGAAAATGCTTCCTATTTCTATTTGTCATGTCTGTGAAAGCGGTTTCGCCAAACATGATTTGCTTCCTTGGTAATCATAGAATCATAGAATGGTAAGGTTGGAAGGGACCTCAAAGATCATCTAGTTCCAGCCTCCTGCCATAGGCAGGGACACCTCACACTAGTACAGCTCACTCAAGGCTTCATCCAACCTGGCTTTGAACACCTCCAGGGAGGGAGCAGCCACAACCTCCCTGGGCAACCTGTTCTAGTGCCTCACCACCCTCACTGTAAAGAACTTCCTCCTAACATCCAGTCTAAATCTCCCCTCTGCCAGTTTAAACCCATTGCCCCTTGTCTTATCATTGCAAGAACTTGTAAATAATCCTTCCCCAGCCTTCCTGTAGGCCCCCTTTAGATACTGGAAGGCTACTATCAGGTCTCCTCGAATCCTTCTCTTCTCCATGCTGAAGACCCCCAACTCTCTCAGCCTGTCCTCGTAGGAGAGCTTCTCCAGCCCTCTGATCATCCTCGTGGCCCTGTTCTGGACCAGCTCCAACACTTCCATGTCCTTCCTATCACTAACTAATTGCTAGTGAACAGGCACAAAAGAGATTTTGCAGAGGTAACAGGTCCTATGGCACCATACCATTTTCTTTTTAATCTGCAAGGTGAATGTTTTGTGTTTTTTATAGTGGGCTCTCATCTTAATGGAAACAGTAAACACTGGTAGAGGAGCATTTCTGCATAGATTGTGCAAAATGCAGTCCCTCCAGCACTGCTCGTTAAGGGTGGGAACTCACTGTAAAGGTAGATACTTTGGTACCCATAGAGATTTGTATGAAAATGTCCTACATGTATAATACAGTTAGTGTACTCCCATGACCATGTTCCTATTACAGCTGAATAGTAATGTAGAAGCACAAATCATTGCTGCATCTCCCTCTCTACAAGTTGAGATCCTTCACTCTTGCTGCACTTCACAATCAGTAAAAAACAATGTAGCGGCCCAATAGAGTCCTGACACAACATTACATGGACATCAGTGTTTTTCACACAGTGGTCCTTTTTTCTCTCCTTTTTCTTCATTCTCACCTTGTTCCCAAGGAAGATGATTTATTCTAGGAGGCCTCACCAGGCTGCCGAACTGTCCTGTGAGAGCTGGAAAAGAGAAGCACACTTTTCTTTCCTATTGATGCATCTTTTGGGAACTTCTGGTGAACCAGAATTTAATCTTAAACTGAAATGTGTTACACCTATGACTGATTTTGATGGTGCTTTAGTCTTGGTAATGAGCCTTGAGAAAGCATTTCTATATAGGAAGATAATGACGCAGTTCAAAGTGTGCCCCTTAACAGGTTACATTTGCACATACTTTATTTGAATACTAGATAAACATGCTAGAGAAATTTTAATTATACTTGTAAGTACTGGAATAACATTTCTTCATGCTTAAAAACATAAGTCTTCTGCTGTGAAAGAAGTAATTTTCTCTGGAAAGTCTAAAGAAAAGCACTACAGATATATTTTTACTGTTTTAAATATTGATAATCAGTTAACTTCTCCTTTCTCAGAAGGGAGAAAATATCTATTTTCTAGAGAAAAAAAAAACCAAAACAGAACAGAAAACCCAAACAACTGATTATTTCCTTCAGTCACTCACCCTCCCTCTGCTTAATGCAGCAAATTCTTCATGGGCACAGGTTGATCTGCATGCTTTTTATTAATGCAGCCTTCATGCCAAGGGTTTGTTGCAGACCAGGGCAGTTTACTTACCTTGACTTAGATGTGTCTGTCCTCTTTCAGACAGGCCAGGGGTTTCAGGTAGCCCAGTATTTCCTGGGCATTCACGCCGTGCATGGCAAGTCAGTAGCAAAGCAGCTACTGCTGTGAGCATGTAGGGTGTGTGAGAAAACATGATTTGCTCAGGCCAGCTGTAAGAAAACCCAAATATTTGTCAGGCAATGATTGTGTAAGAAATTTTAGGTATTGGCCTATGTAGTTGGCCAATGTAAAAACATTTTTTTTTCTTACTCCTCTCTCCCTCTCTTTCTCTTTGTGCCTTGAAATTTACATTCTTTCCTTGTTTGAAGAAAGTCTATAGCTCAAGTATAAGAGACTTCCCAGATCTGTTTTCTCCTATTACATAGCTTACAATTGTCCTTTGTGCTATCATAATTTGTTGGAATAACCCTTAAGAAATGATGGGCTCAGATGTAGCTTGCTCAATACTATGGCCATTAGCTGTCTGTGAGGGTTGTAAGTCAATGAAACAAGGATGAATATGCTACCAACCTGAAAGGCACAATCAGAGGTCATTACAGAAGTCTTTGTGACAGTCTGGAGCTAGGTAACAATCTTTTTAAGCATAGTACTACTTAAGCATATTTATTTGAAATAGCAGACTGATAATGGGTTATATGCACATGCAGCCCAGACAGCCAACTGAGTCCTAGGCTGCATCAAGAGCAGCGTGGCCAGCAGGGCAAGGGAGGGGATTCTGCCCCTTTACTCTGCTCTTGTCAGACCCCACCTGGAGTACTGTGTGCAGTTCTGGAGCCCTCAGCACAGGAAGGACATGGAAGTGTTGGAGTGGGTCCAGAGGAGGGCCACAAAGATGATCAGAGGGCTGGAGCAGCTCTGCTATGAGGACAGGCTGAGAGAGTTGGGGCTCTTCAGCCTGGAGAAGAGAAGGATTCGAGGCAACCTGATAGTAGCCTTCCAGTATCTGAAGGGGACCTACAGGAAGGCTGGGGAGGGATTATTTACAAGGTCCTGCAACGATATGACAAGGGGCAATGGGTTTAAACTGGTAGAGGGGAGACTTAGACTGGATGTTAGGAGGAAGTTCTTTGCAGTGAGGGTGGTGAGGCACTGGAACAGGTTGCACAGAGAGGTTGTGGTTGCTCCGTCCCTGGAGGTGTTCAAGGCCAGGTTGAATGAGACCTTGAGTGAGCTGTACTAGTGGGAGGTGTCCCTGCCTATGGCAGGGGGTTGGAACTAGATGATCCTTGAGGTCCCTTCCAACTTTGCCATTCTATGATTCTATATATATATGGCCAAAGATTTATAGCTTGGTTCGCATTCCTATCTTGTTTTGAATGAAATTCCACAAGCCTGAGAATGTCAGAGTTAGTCTTGTAGAAAATACCTTTTTGCTGGTTGACAATAGGCCTATTCATCTTATTTTATTCTTTCAGATATATTAATAAGTGTTGCAATGGCAGTGATGGACTGAAAAGCAAGCAAACTATAGATCTTGGGGCTCCAACACAGCTAGTGGGCGTGCAGCATTGGTAGTGTTGGTGTTTTTCATAAAATCTGAACTGAGAGGCTGTAAAACACTGTGGTGTGGAGACAGACAGTTTTCAGCATGATTCAGTTAAAAGAAGAGTGATAAAGAAAGGTTCAAGATGCCAGAATGGGTATTCTCTTTCTAGTGAGATAATGCTGATGGGCTGGCTCTCATATGAAACATATAGTTTAATGCACCTTCTCTTTGCTTTTGGCATAAATTAGAGAGAATGTACTGTACTGTATTCTTTTTAAAATTTGCATCCTTAAAAAAAAAAAATCAAAATTGACAAAATAATTTTAATTGACACATAATATGTTATAAATCCAGCTCCATCTAAAGCTGAGAATAAAATCTTGGCTGACTTGAATGCTGCAAGATTATTAACCTCTGGTTCACCACCTCAACCGAGGTGCTTGTTTCACAGCACATACTAAGTGGAATCAAAATATCAATTTGTTGCTATTACTGTTTATCAAAGGAATATAATAAAACAGAGCTGCCCTTAAAAAAAAAAAAAAAAAAGTAGTTTAATCTCTTCCAGACCACCACAGAAGGCTCTTGACATTTTCCTAAATCTATTTAAATACAAATTATTTTTCAAGACAGAGTTCACTTGTTTTTCTAAAGGAATGTCTCATCAAAACCAGTTCAGTGGGACACACCCTTGAAGATAAGTACATTCAATAATGTCAGACATTTCAACACTAGTTGCATATAGAATCCTTTTTCAGCAATGGCCCTGTCTGTTACTCATACTCAAGAATTTCCACTTTAACATGAGAACATAGGTGCTGCATCAAAATATTTTGAATTTTGTGTGTTAAATCTGAAGTGTCTCCACCACCTCCCTCCCTAAGATAGTAGAGTCACCACCCTGGAGATACTCAAAAAAGCATGTAGACATCATACTCTGGGACATGGTTTAAGAGCAGTGGTGGTGTTAGGGTGATGGTTGGACTCACTGATGTTTGAGGGGTTTTTTTTTCTGACCAAAATGATTCTATGATTGTTTACCCTTTACCATATTGAAGGCTGTTAGACACCTCTGATAATGCTGGCCAATGACTTGTAGATTGTAGAGTAGATTGTTAAAAGCCCTAACAGAAACCTACCTTAGCTGGTTAGGATTACTCATGTCCCTGAGATAAGAAAATGCAATTACAACAGGTATGGTTCATCTGGAGGTGATCATTCAGTGAATTACATTTGAATGGGCTACTGCATCCAGCTCATAACTGGATTATGATGCAGAGTCAGAGTCCTGAACAGTTATATCACAAAATGGAAAAGAACAGCTCTTCAGTTTTAATTCAGTTTTAACGACCTTCATCATCATTACAATCTGATAACCTTGTCTACTAAAATTGCTACTCTATGCACAGCAAAAAAATACTAACAAAGGAAAATTTAATTTTAAGATATAAATATGACCATGAAAATAAAAAGGAACAGGTCTGCCTTCTGGCTGGAGTTCCTTTGATTTATGAAAAGGAAATTCAACTTACCCGTCTGCTTCAAAGTGAAATGAAAGCACTTCACACAAGTCCCCTTTTATATAATGTTGTGTTTGTTAAATGACACAGTTAAAGTGGAGACTGCATAATGAGGGCACGAATGAGCTTTTTTAGTTTTGTAGACACTTCTTATGTAAATACTAAGAATGATTTTGAACATTGAGGGCTTGTTCTTTTATAAGAATAGAAGGCTGAAGTTGCAGAGAAGTCAATCTAGAAATACAAGATAACTCCAGATTTATAAACACACACAAAATGCATAAAAATGTAAAGAAACTTCCAGTGATTCTAAGTGGCATTGTGACAGTTCTTTCTTGTCACCTTCCAGGTAGAGTCTGACCTGATAATCAGAGTTCTAAACTTTGGTTCCCAGCTCTGTATCTGATATACTTACCTTAATATAACTTTCTGGCTGTGTGTGTGGTCAGTGTTTCTGTAAATCTCTGCTCTTTTTTGTATGTAGAATACACCTGATCCTCTCTTGGTCAGAGCCTGATCCTGGATACATCTGTATGTGTGCACAAAATCCTCAAATGAACAACATTTTCACATACAGAAACTGGAGGTTTTGCTCCTTTGGTTTCCCAACAATAAAGATTGGGATCTTGTGGGTAAATTTTGTTTCTGAACTTTCTGCTGTTTGACTCTAGGTGAGGTATGTTTTATATACCTAAGAAAGCCAAAGTATCAGTCCTTCACATGTAAGCTCAAAATACAGCCAGTATTAGCTGCTATGCCTGTATGTCAAGCTGCATACTATCAGCCGAGACAGAAGGAATTCTGCCAAATGCATCCATGTGTGTGGGGCTTTTACAAGGAAAGGGGTAGACCCAAAACCAAGGTCTCATTCAAAGTGTTTTCAGTAGCCTCACACACTGGAGAAAGAAATTCAGCCAGTTTATGCTGTGGTCTATTAAAGATAGAATGGTTTCTGCAGTTAAAATGCATTTTACTAAAACTACTGGTGTTTTGTCATGACTCCTAGCCTTCTATCCAGCAGAATTTGCAGCTGTCATCTTCAGCTGCTTTTTCAACAAATAGAGGGGTCTAACATTGATTGGCTGGTGTAGCTAAGAGAAAATACTACAAGAAGAGATATGTGTAGAAGTAACTTAGAATCATACAATGATAAGGTTGGAAGGGACTTCAAGGATCATCTAGTTCCAACCCCCTGCCATAGGCAGGGACACCTCCCACTAGTACAGGTCACTCAAGGCTTCATCCAGTCTGGCCTTGAACACCTCCAGGGAGGGAGCAGCCACAACCTCCCTGGGCAACCTGTTCCAGTGCCTCACCACCCTCACTGTAAAGAACTTCCTCCTAACATCCAGTCTAAATCTTCCCTCTGCCAGTTTAAACCCATTGCCCCTTGTCCTGTCATTGCAGGACCTTGTAAATAATCCTTCCCCAGCCTTCCTGTAGGCCCCCTTCAGATACTGGAAGGCTACTATCAGGTCCCCTCGAAGCCTTCTCTTCTCCAGGCTGCAGAGCCCCAACTCTCTCAGCCTGTCCTCATAGGAGAGCTGCTCCAGCCCTCTGATCATCTTTGTGGCCCTCCTCTGGACCCGCTCCAACGCTTCTATGTCCTTCCTGTGCTGAGGGTTCCAGAACTGCACACAGTACTCCAGGTGGGGTCTGACAAGAGCAGCTAACTTAATCACTTAAATCCACTTCCACTCAACTTCTAGCCTAGTCCTGGAGTTAAAAATGCTCAGCATGGTCAGTGCTCCTTTTACACATGATCAGTTAACACTCACATATGTATGTTACAAACAATCTGTCTTCAAGTCCTGTCTCTACCTGGTATACAATGAAGCTTTGAATGCAGAATAGTCATACAAAACCTGTAATCCCAACAATTGAAACTATTTCTACATGCAGTCCAGACTAGGTAGATGAAGAAGAACTAGTGTGAAGCATGTAAGATGTGGATTAGATAGTACTTAGTACGTAAAATGCCTTATTTCTGAATCCTGCTTTGGTTTGGGAATAGCACAGATACCAATTTGGCACAATCAAGACATGGATGATTCTGTTTCTGAATGGCAACAGGCCTCTAAGGTACCTATGGCTCCAAAATATTTCTGCAGTTAAAAGATAAGATGGAACTTAATAGATCCGTATCTTGGGAAGTAATATTTTAAATTATTAGGTGACCAAGTTCTTGGGAATCTTATTTACCACAATAGATGCAGTTTCTAGCTCACTTTGCAACAGCTGTGATGGATAACACTGTTCTGTGGTGTCATTGCTTATATGCATTCTCCCCACACATATTAAAGGTACATATATAAGTGAACAGCACCTCTAGTACATGAACAACATAACAAATCTTTGCAGATTTGTACTATTTCCTCCATATAGCACAATTCATACTTAAAAAAAGAGAGAAAATTAATAACATTAAGCAGGAAAATCAATGAAGTCCCACCAGCTAAAAGCTGTCACTGTTCAGCAAAGTGTGGCAAGAGCAAGACATGGTTTATCATGGCTTAAGATATAGAAAAGAAATTATCAATTATTATCTTTTACCAAAGCTTTCAAATAAATGCACATTTGATAACAGTTCTTTTTCTATGGGTCAAATTGTGCTTACAGAATGGAAGATGACAAGAAATTTAAATCATAATGCAATGTCAGAAATAGTCATTACATTTACTTTCCTTATTTATGTGGCAGAGAATTAGATAAAACAAATATACTAAAATAAGGAAGAAAGAAAGTCAATATTTTTTCTACAGCCTGGCACCCTTGTAGAGTAGGTATGAGGCTCAGTATTCTGAAATTTACAGGTAAACCTATGTGGTAATTACCAATCTTTAGCTGGGTAACACCCACAAAAGCAAACCAGGGAACTCTAATGGTTTCAGTGGGCCTCAGATCCTGCATTTTTCTTTCTGTTGTTAGATAGAAAAAGATTTCTTGCAATGTCCCCTAATGCGTTGAGTAGGCTGTAGTGGTAATGCCAGTGAATTAAACCCAAGCTGCACAGCAGCCTGCTCAGCTATTAGCAAAGGAGAACTTAGAAGATAAAGGAAACTGATTTTTGAAGATGCTGTGTGCCCAGAAAGATTGCTTCTTTTTATAGCAGGTGTGCACACTACTCTCAGAAAAGTAATTTGAAAACTAATAGCTGCCAAGGTGGTTTCAAAATCATAACCAGCTTTATCTAGCATTTAAACCTCTAATTTTCAGAAAACAAGGTGAACTCTCCATTTTGCTCAACACACTCCTTTGAAATGAGCTGATTACTAACAGTGTTATTGTAGCCAAATCTGCATAAAGCTATGACACAATTTTTCACATAAAATGCAGTGCTGTGTAGCCATGTTACTTTATTTTAGCAGTCTATGATACTAATCTTAAAGTGTCACTGTGCTGCAAGTTCCCAATATCACCTCTCTGAGCTTGTCCTTGGCACAGCATCTGTATGGTAAGCAGGTGTGGTCAATTCTCTATTCTTACCTTGTTCAGAACAATATTTGTTTTTCATATTTGTCTGGTATTTTCACTGTAATCTATTTGTTTTGTTGCTATAGAGCTTAAAATCATCTAAATTTAGCTGCCCCACAGGCAATATTAAGAGGACTAATTTGCATCAGCCTAAGCCCTCATCAGGAATACAGGGAACTAAATGTGTATCACCTGTTAAATATTTAACAGAACAATCTTATGGATAAAGTGGTGCCTCTTGCCCACCTGAGTTTAATCATATTGAGACAAATCCAAAGAGTAAATATGAGGACAGGCTGAGAGAGTTGGGGCTTTGCAGCCTGGAGAAGAGAAGGCTTCGAGGAGACCTGATAGCAGCCTTCCAGTATCTGAAGGGGGCCTACAGGAAGGCTGGGGAGGGATTATTGACAAGGTCCTGCAATGACAGGATAAGGGGCAATGGGTTTAAACTGGCAGAGGGGAGATTTAGACTGGATGTTAGGAGGAAGTTCTTTGCAGTGAGGGTCATGAGGCACTGGCACAGGTTGCCCAGGGAGGTTGTGGCTGCTCCCTCCCTGGAGGTGTTCAAGGCCAGATTGGAGGAGGCCTTGAGTGACCTGTACTAGTGGGAGGTGTCCCTGCCTATGTCAGGGGGTAGGAACTAGATGATCCTTGAGGTCCCTTCCAGCCTTACCATTCTATGATTCTATGTATGATATGTTACTGCAACGCTAATACTGTTTACACTTCAATCTAGAAATCTCTGCTCTAGAATCCATTCCAAAAGTAACAACTGACAGCATGGTTTGCTCCTGGTAAAAGCTTATAACCTTAAGCTTTTAACATGTGCCTTTGCTTTCAGTTTATGTCAGATTCTTTCTTTCTCATATACTTGAAGCAATTTACTACAAATTTGTGGTCAGCGTACTACATGAGAACAGCAAAGTGGCCTCTTGGATCATATGAAAATGGTTTCTAGAGAAGTTGTTGTGTCTGAACTGTTACTTGTATGTCTCAGAAAAAAAAAAAAAAGGGAGAAAATTGGCTAAGTACATTAAAACAAAGGCAGCAAGCAGCTCCTACATGGCACGTTTTTAGACACAGCTTTCTTGCTTTCTTCAGGTGGGACAAGTACTCTCCCCTTCTCCCTTCTCTACTCTCTCCAGGTTTAGTAAAATATTAGTCATGTTGTGATCAGTTTCTATCCTGTCCCTTTAGAAACAGAAACTCAGAAATAATCTCATTCTAGACTCCACAACCTAATAATGATTTCCAGAAGATCTGTATCTTACGTGTTTCACAGCCAGAGAATCATAGAATCATAGAATGGTAAGGTTGGAAGGGACCTCAAGGATCATCTAGTTCCAACCCCCTGCCGTAGGCAGGGACACCTCCCACTAGTACAGGTTACTCAAGGCCTCATCCAACCTGGCATTTAAAC
>VWZE01012792.1:121589-150427 GCA_013396675.1 Eubucco bourcierii
TCAGGGCTGCTCTCCAGCCATTCACCACCCTGCCTGGATTTGTGCTTGGGATTGTGCCTACCCAGGTGCAGGACCTTACACTTGGCCTTGTTGAATATCATGAGGTTGGCTTGGGCCCACCTCCCCAACCTGTCCAGGTCCCTCTGGATGGCATCCCTGCCCTCTAGCAAGTTGACTGTGCCACACAGCTTGGTGTCATCTGCAAACTTGCTGAGGGTGCACTCCATTCCTCTGTCCATGTCACTGACAAAGATGTTAAACAGCACTGGTGCCAGCACTGACCCCTGAGGGACACCACTTGTCACTGGTCTCCAGGTGGACATTGTGCCGTTGATCGCCACTCTCTGTGTGTGACCATCCAGCCAATTCCTTATCCAGCAGTGCTCCACCCATCAAGTCCATGTTTTTCCAGTTTGGTGACCAGGAACTGAAGTTTGGAGAGATGCTACCCCAGGATCACAGAGGAAGCCTTTTTTTCTTTCTTTTTTTTTTTTTTTTCCCCAAAATATCAATGAATTTTTCCATCCTATAGGCATTATTAGTAACTTTATAAATTCTTCCTTGAATCATTTATGCTAAGTAGATAGCCCTCTATGGGAATATTACACAACTGTATGGGAGATGATTCCTAACCCTTATTAAACAACAGAACAAAATTACCCACTGCAGTATGAATTATTAGAGTCATTATGGAGCAAATACTGCCCTTTTTAAAGCTGGAAACAGTGCAAAGAGTAATCACAGAGGTGTCCTGTCATATTGTGTTCCCATGGAGATGTCCCTTGTGTCAAAAGTGGTAATAGGGAGCAATTTATGCTTGAACAGCCAGTGGCCAATATTGCCTTGGAAACATATGCTTGTAATTTATATCTTGCCCTTATAAACAGCCACCTGGTCCTTGTTATCAATTCAAAATAAAGATAATCTAGCCTGTAGATAGCAAAAAAATGCTGCTAACCTGTTATGTTGTTATTACTGGGAAATGGCCCATCTAATGTCTGACTGATAAATGTTACAACATGTATAACAAAGAGCACTGTCAATGTTCTATTAGCAACTGAAATTCAAAGTCCTTGGGAGAAGCTTGTTATTGAAAACACATAGCAGAAAATACAGAGGTACAAATGAAAATAGTAAACTCACCAAGCTGCTGTTAAGGTCTGATAGTCACAGTAAAACAAAGACGCTTTGCATCTTACCAAAGGGACCCCAACTGGTAATGAATTCCCAGGAAGCCACATATTGTAGTTATTTTTACTGTTGTAAGATGAAAACTAAGACAATAGGTATCACAGAATTTCATTTTGCAGAGAACTTTTCATGGAATCATAGAATGGTCTGGGCTGGAAGGGACCTCTAGAGGTCATCTAGTCCAGTCCTCCTGCAGTCAGCAGGAACTAGCCCAGGTCACCCAGGGTCCCATCAAGCCTCACCTTGAATGTCTCCAGGGAAGGGGCCTCAACCACCTCCCTGGGCAACCTGTTCCAGTGCTCCACCTGGAACTTGTTCCTAACATACAACCTAAATCTACTTAAGCTTGAACCCATTACCTCTTGTCCTCTCACTGCAGGCCTTTGCAAACAGCTTCTCTCCATCCATCCTGTAGACCCCCTTTGGGTACTGGAAGGTTGCTATTAGGTCCCACTGGAACTGCCTCCTCCCCAGACTGAACAACCCCAGCTCCCTCAACCTGTCCTCATAGCAGAGATGCTCCAATTCTCTGATAACTTTTGTGGCCCTCTTCTGTACCTGCTCCATCAGGTCCATGTCCTTTCTATAACGATCAATTTTCAGGAGATTGAACCAATTTTCAGGAGATTGAACACAAAATTCTGTATGTTTTATCTGATTGTGTTGCTTGAAGCCTATAGTATTTATTGTACTGAATCTGTTTCTTTTATGATGGCACATTTTTAGATTTTAATTAGTGAAAAAATATGGAAGAATATTTTATATCTTTTTGCTAGCAGGGAGATACTAAGTAGCTCCATTATTTCAGTTTCCATGAAAAACAGAGTCTTGAGCACTTGCTGTGCTTGGCTACCGCATCACTCTCTGCCTTACACCACCAGTATAACACAGCAAAAACACATTGCTCCAGCTCAAAGTACTGCAGCTTCTGCCTGTCAGCTTCACACTATCCTTGCTGGTTATAAGCTAGAGCACTGAGATGGCAAGGAAATGCTACAAACTGAGATCACAGAACGGCTTAGCTGTAAGGCACCTTAGAGATCATCTATTACAACCTCCCTGCCATGGGCAGGGACACTTCTCAGCTGGTCTCAGCTGCTCGAGGCCTCATCTGTAAGAAGAGAAAAGCTCAGCTATGTACACATATTATTAAACCCTTTTTCCTTTCACCCCAAGCATTCTCTGACTCTAGCAGGGCATCCAGAACTGAACATTCTGGAGCCCAAATACTAAAGAGTTATTTTCTGTTTATCTGTGGTAATTTTCTGTCTTACTAATTTTTCAAAAATCTTACACACAAAAGAATATTGATATTTTGAAAGATGGTTGCAGTTTTATTCTTTAATGACAACCTAGTTTGCTTGGTAAGTTCTTTGAAAAGACTTTGGAAGTCTTAAAGAAAAGAAACTATTTTATATATGTCTTAAAGAAAAAAAAAACTATTTTATATATGTCTTAAAGAAAAGAAAGCTAAGATAGCTTGTGAAAATTGTTCAGAGTTTCCTGTAGAGTAAGATTTGATCAGAACTGCTCATCTACTAACAGAGATAATACAGAGGATGTAATTGGGGAGAAAATTTATTTCCTAATAGGCCATTAGGTAAGGAAGTTTGTTAAAATAGAAAGCATCCTCCTAAGAGGAGCATATCTTATGTCATAAGAAGTTGAAATAGTTTGCAACACTTATTGTATTGCTTAAGCATAGATCTGGAGATGACTCCTGAAGAATTAGGATTCATGTTTTCACCTTGGCAGCAAAAATGACAAGATTTGAGTGTAGAAATGTTCACATTCAGAGCAGAAACTTAAAGCTTATATCTGGTGTCCTAATACAAAGCAAGACCTCTCCCTACAAACATTGGCCATGTTCACCTCACTGAGAACAACAGATTGCTGTTACCCTGCTTGGCTTGCTAGTAGGGCTCAGCTTTACAATCAACGGATTTCTGTTGATTGTAAAATTTGAAAAATGATACCCAGCACTAGAAAGATTAGCATGATGAAACATTCCTATTCCTTTGTGAGGATTAGAAAACTGTAACAATGTCACCAGAATTCAGACATCTAAATCCATGGCATTTTGAAAGTTGTCATGACACTCAACAGTAGTTTTACTTGTTTCTCTGAATATCTCAGTAAAGTATCCACATGCAGTAGTGGCAAGTGCTTGATTTTTGAATTTTTTTTTTTTTTTTTTTTTACTTTTTAGCCAGTGAAGTGTGTTGTTGTACTGAACAGAACGATTCAGGGAACACTAGGTAATAAGTTAGGAATATTCAATTTAAGGTTAAAATGTAACAACTGCACTTCTAAAATCCTGACATTTCTAGTGACCTTCAAAGGGAATTGGGTACTTAACTGTACTTTCAAAACTTCCTTAGGCACATGAAGTGTTGAGAAGATGAAAAAGAAAGTGAAAACTGGGAGAAGGAAGGTCTGAGATTGATGGGTTGATGAAAAACTCAACATGAGCCTGCAGTGTGCACATGCAGCTCAGACAGCAACCGAGACCTGGGCTGCATCAAGAGCAGTGTGGCCAGCAGGGCAAGGGAGGGGATTCTGCCACTTTACTCTGCTCTTGTCAGACCCCACCTGGAGTACTGTGTACAGTTCTGGAACCCTCAGCACAGGAAGGACATGGAAGTGTTGGAGAGGGTCCAGAGGAGGACCATGAGGATGATCAGAGGGCTTGAGCAGCTCTCCTATGAGGACAGGCTCAGAGAGTTGGGGTCTTCAGCCTGGAGAAGAGAAGGCTTCGAGGGGACCTGATAGTAGCCTTCCAGTATCTGAAGGGGGCCTACAGGAAGGCTGGGGAGGGACTATTTACAAGGTCTTGCAATGACAGGACAAGGGGCAATGGGTTTAAAGTGGCAGAGGGGAGATTTAGACTGGATGTTAGGAGGAAGTTCTTTACAGTGAGGGTGGTGAGGCACTGGAACAGGTTACCCAGGGAGGTTGTGGCTGCTCCCTCCCTGGAGGGGTTCAAGGCCAGATTGGATGAGGCCTTGAGTGAGCTGTACTAGTGGGAGGTGTCCCTGCCTGTGGCAAGGGGTTAGAACTAGATGATCCTTGAGGTCCCTTCCAACCTTACCATTCTATGAGAATTCCCTGGTAGGAAATTCTTCTCTGTAGTCAAACATTGAGAAGGAAAAAGGTGGGCTGTTCAACTTCTGGTTAGGATAACAGCCTCTTAGTATTCTCCTTAATATGAAGCACAAACCACTGCAACCTGTAATTCAAGTTGCATGAAGAAATACACTCCCCATCTGTTTTCTTCCAGCTCTGCAGTGTTTTTTTCTTTTTCAGTTAGTTAATTAAAGCCCCTTGGAGTTCATCTAGTAGATAAAAACAAGGAACAGATGAAGACCTAGAGAAATAGTAAGAAAACAAAAGGGAATCAACAGAGCCTTACAACCTCAGATTCTCTCTAGAGAAACTGGGAGATCTTTAATATCGCTTGAGGCCAGATTGATTCAAACTGGAACTGTTTAGTAGGTTATTAAAACACAACAGACTTATTTTGTATGACAAATCAAAGAGAATGTTTAATAACTCTCAGAAATGTAGTAACCATGAATGTCAATTACTTAAGAAAAATATCCTTTTGTTATTCCATGGAGGTCGCTCCTTGCAGCCTGTGTAGCCACTTTATATGCAGTTTTGAAGCTTAAACATTGTTTTTCTCAGTAAGACAGGAGAAATTCTTCAGAATTATTAATAACTATTTCAGATACCTGATGATTTTTATTTATTTATGTTTAAATTTGGTTTGACATTCGTTGATCTGATTTGGGGAATCATTCTAAGAGGCTGGCAGGCAGAAATCTAGCCCCTGTATGCCTGAGCAACTCACTACCTGGTTAAAGAGTAGTTATCCTAATCTTAGTGAGGAAATACAAGCTGTAGCCTGCCTAGAGCCCACAAATCAATTTTGCTGAACATGGCAAAGATATGCATACCTGGTCAGCGGACTATGTGTATCTCCACACTGGTCCCACCTGAAATTCAAAAGCACAAACAGCAACTTCTGCCCATTTTGTCTCAGATTCCAATGTATGTACAGACCATGCAACTTCATAGCCATTATCTCATTCAAATATTTCCACAGCAGGACTGTGAAAGCTGTTACAGCTTGCTGGTCTCTCTGTGCTGTTCTGAAAACATAAACAGCAGCACAACAATGGATATTCTTTTTGTTGACTACCTTTTTTCCATCCATTTCAGTAGAGATATGAGCTTCTAAAGAATTAATGAACTAAATAAAACTTTTTCACATCAGTGTAGCTCCACGCCACAAGTACAGTGACATTAGCTAGGAGCCTAGACCAATAGTCTCAAATAAGTATGCTGTGCTGGTTTGAGGCTAATTAGAATATTTTAATGGAGAAAATTACACTATAGGCTTTGAAAGGAAAACATCATGATGTCTACTTCACTCATACGCTTGCTAAGAAATTGTTTGGAACAATAACCAAAACAATAGGTAAGTCAGTCTCTGTCTGGCTCTTGCTAGGACAGCAGCTGCTGGGGCAATCTAGCAGCTTCTGGGCTCTGGCTCCTCTGCTGATCAATTCTCACGAACCACTTTTCTTCTAACCCCCCTGGCTGATCCTCCTAATTTACCTTGTGCATAAGGCAAACCTTGGGGTAAGGTACAGGGGTGGGGAGAAGGTGGAAGGGTGGTTGGGAGCCCCTCCTGGGGTCTCTGATTTCTGGGAGGGGAGTTGTGTTTCTGTATTACCTTTTACTTGTCTATTTCTGTAAGTATCCTGTCTATAGTGTATATCTCTGCTTGTCCATTGTGCTGAGCTGTAAATAGAGCTTCATCTCTTAACTTCCAGCCAGCTGAGTTCTAGTCTGGGTCATATTACAAAGTGGGGGGGGGTGGTGGGTTGGGGAACTCCGTCACATATGCTAAATCAGCCAAGCAGCTGTTGTCCTGCTAATAATATTTTCCATTTCCTGCCCATCTCCTGAAAGCCTTGGTGATTTCTCATGTCTGTTACCGGATAGGCACATCACCTGCTTGTCTTCTGAGTATTTTTGTCTAAGCTGATGGAAGGAAGGCAAGCTGTAGTATTCTCTCTATAAAAGCAGGCCACAATATCTTATAACCTCTAGTTTGTGTGGGAATGGCCTGTGACAGAGACATGCCTTCCACATCAGCAGCTGGCAGGCAGAAATATACTTGTACATCAGGAGTGGGAGTTTGCTTCGAATATGGTTAGTGTCACTGCTTTTTGGTCTTACCAGACTGTTTCAGGGGTTCAAGACAAAAAAATTAGTGTATCATAGGCTTTTTAATAGTACCTTTTCAGGTGGGTTTTCAGCCCTGCCTAGCGTGCTGGGTACACAGAGTACCCCTTCCCACTGTCATCTCGGACAATCCTCTAAAGCTGAAACAAATTTTGTGTTAACTTCTCCAATTTAGTTTTCAAAACCTGGAGAGAAAACTGTGCTCCTAACCATTTCAGTACCTGCATTATGATGCAAATGGTACCTTGGATTTCTCTAGCAACTATTTACCCCAGGTATGTTTCCAGAAAAGTGGGGATCAACTGCCTAGAAACTCATCTTTTATATTTCTTTACTCCTTTACAGAGTAGCATATTGTGCCCCTGTAATGGAGGAAAATGATGTAAACTATCATATTTTCCAAAAATTCACACAGAATGAAAGCCAAATTTGGAAATACTCTGAGAGCATTTGTTGAAGGTAAACTTCAGTGCTGCAGCATTCAAAACCACTGGAGAGTAACACAACACAGCATGTAGTACACAACTTTCAGTAATATGATCTATAATGCTCTTAAGCATTGTAGTTGTGATGGTTTGGGAGCTTCCCACCCCCCACACTTTGTAAAGTGACCCAGGCTAGAACTCAGTCGGCTGGAAGTTAAGGACTGAAGCTCTATTTATAGCTTTGCACAATATACAAGCAGATATAGACAGGAATAGTTACAGAAATATACAAGTTAAAGGTAATACAGCAACACAACTCCCCTCCCAGAAATCAGAGACCCCAGGAGGGGCTCCCAACCACCCTCCCACCTTCTCCCCACCCCTGTACCATACCCCAAGGTTTGCCTTACGCACAAAGTAAATTAGGAGGATCAGCCAGGGGGGTTAGAAGAAAAGTAGTTGTGAGATTACTCAGCAGAGAGGAGAAAAAGCCAGAAACTAGACTGAGATGCTGTGCCCCAGAGTCTCTGTATTATCTGTGTTTTGAGTTCTTTTCTTAAACATCTCAGCAAGCCTATGAGTGAAGTAGACATCACCATTGTTCTCCTTTTCACAGCCTATAACATAATTTTCTGTATTAATATATTCCAATTAGCCTCAAACCAGCACAGTATTGTATGAGAGAACATTTCAAAGATTTCTTAAACAGCTTTTACAATGGCTGTTGAGCAATGAGCTGGCAGCTTTTCTTTGCTATGCAGAGTCCTACCATGCAGTTCCCAACACTTAAATCCCTTTGTTGAAAATTCAGGTTCTGCTTTAACGGAGACTTTAAAACATGAGATTAAAAGGAGATAAACATTTTCTTTTGGTAGAACTTCCCAACTGAATGGTTTTTAACTTTTTTTTCCCGCCCACCATTAGTCATGATAGCTAGGAATGCACTTTAGCCTTGAAAAAGGAAGCTGAGATTCATCAGATATTGGCAATTGCAGCTTTACGCTAAGTATCAGGCACTAGAAAACAACAGCACATAAAGGGCAATATAGCACTTCAAAATAATATTTGCTCTAGTAGGTTTTGATATACAAATAAAAGATAAACTTAACAGAATTAGGAAGTACCATTAATAACACACACCTCCCTTTACCCCCNCTCTCTATAATAAAAGATAAAGATGTTAAAAGGTTAAAATAATGCATCACTTTGTCCTCTTTCTCTTTATTCTGTCTTTCCTGCTCTTACCATGTTTCTGGGAACCCATTTAGTTGACTAAGCAGGGTGAGGGGAGCATAAGGGGATAAAGGGGCTACAAATTTGTAATCTGTAAGCAAAACAGCACTGATCAAATCACTTCTGAGTGAGACACCCTTACACAGGTGTCATTGGATCCATATAGTGCAAGGTAGGAGATAATCAAGAGAGTAAGTCATGCATTCATTATGATGCTGCTTAAGAGGTTCCAGGATTTCCAGTTAAATTTGAAGTGCTGCACTCGTCACAGGTAAAGCAGCTTGGTCTAGTTTAGGTACAAAAATTTGAATCAAAAATAGGCTTGAGAATAATTCTTGGGGCCAGAGGGGCGATTGCACAGAGCTTCATCTAGTACATATCTCAAACACAAGGCAAAAGTGGCAAAGGTTCTCAAGATAGGGTATACAAGTTGATGGAGCAGCAGGATCAAATGGTTTAACTTCTTCCCCTTCTCACCCTCTGCAAGTACAAGCTGTCAGATGGAGTAGAACAGTTAGGGATGCAAAGAACTGGGAATTATCATGATACATGTGCCACAAGTATCCAAACATCAGGGTAAATAAGAGACTGAACTAAGGTAAAGCAACACACGATCAGAGAGCAGCTTTGGGTTTTTGAGCATCATCAGATACTATGTATATCAGACACACATTTTTTTTTTTGCAGCTCTGTAGTAATATTTTGTGTTAAGGCTGCAACAAAACACCTGAAACTCAGTCTGCTACCCTGACAGGATGCCCATTTCCGTGAAGCACCCTCAGATTCTCTGAAAACAGACACTTTAATGTGGGTTGACTACTGCTCTCACATTCTGTGTACTTAGTACAGCTTCCTCAAGTTTTATCTGTATTTAAACACCCTGGAAGAATAAGATGCAGTAAAGTCCTCCCCCTGCAAAGCTTCCAGAAGCTTCTTGCAGGATTAAAGTACAAGCTGAGCTCCATGGGACGAAAAAAACCCAAAAAACAACCAAAAAACCTGTTACAAAAAACCCCTACAATCAGACAAAAAAACCCCAAAACTAACCAACCAAAACAAAACCCCACAACAAAAGCAAACAAAAGTACAAACAAACAAACCCCAAAAGATACAAAACCAAAACAAACCAAACCCCAACCAACCAAAAAACCCAAATAAAATAAAACAGAGCACACAAGACAGCCAGGAAAGAACTATCACAACTGTCTACCCTGAAGCACTGATATAAACAGCTCAAGCTACCAGTGTCTGAAACATCACTAGGGTCACAGAGCATAAAAAGAGATGTTAACTGTAGGTGCCTCAGGGTAAATAGATTCCCTACAGATGGCAGGAAGGATCCAGTCATGCTGCTAGCTTGAGAGGTTTGGCAGACATCTTACAAGAGATAGGCTGCATATAGGTTTCTAGGCTCTCCTGCATTTCCTTTCTTCCACCTCTTTTTCTCTTGGCCAAACTCTTGTCCAGGAATTACTTCTCTAATGCCTGCAGGTGATAGGCCAAATGGTAGCAGCACTTTGGCAGTGTTAAAGCCCAGATTTCCCCTCTGCACATTTCACATGAGAGTGATGCCTTTGTAACTGGGCACATTTGCCCTCTACACTGAGCAGTTAACTATCCCTCCCCCTGTATTTATGCATTCTAATTAAAAATAAAGCATCAGGTACAAGTTGCTACTGATTGAAATAGCTTCCTGTTTCCATTTTGTAGTTCCCACTGACAATTGTCACTTGAAAAATAAGGAGAAGGAAAAGAGCTTTTCAGAGATTGTGGGGCTTTTTTTCATATGTGATGGGATAGCTCTCCCTAAGCCTGTACTTAACCTGAAATTGTGTTTTAGCAAGGTAAATCCAGCAGATGATTAACAAATGCTGCTCTCATCCTGAATTAGTAAGAAGCTCTGCGAAGGTCATATTAGCACCAAATGAGAGGGTTCTAATCAAGGCCGTAACAATAAACACAGAGTAGTTTATAATTAATGCAAAATTAAGTGGTCATCAGGGATGATGATTTAAGCCTCTTGGAAGATAATAAAACACACTTTCAATCTCTTTCACTCTTGTCAGCACCTACAGAAAAAAATCTGTCCCCAATGCCTGTGGTGAGATAGGTCAGAAATTTAGGGCAGCACCATGCTGATTTTAAAAGTTTCAAGTAATAGGACTTAGTAAAAGTTTGGGTTTTATTTATTTTAATTTGTTCCTATCCTATGGAATTTTGTTACTTCTGAGAAGATCATCCTGCTCTCACAGAATGGCCTGTGGTCACAAAACTTAGCACAGAGTTTCGTAGATTTATATCATCATTCCAAATAAATGCATTGGAGATTGAATGCTATAGGCTGGGGTGGGAGTGGCTGGAGAGCAGCCAAACAGGAAGGGATCTGGGGGTGCTGATTGGCTCCTGCCTAAACATGAGCCAGCAGTGCCCAGGTGGCCAAGAAGGCCAATGGCATCCTGGCCTGCATCAGGAATAGTGTGGCCAGCAGGAACAGGGAGGTCATTCTCCCCCTGGACTCTGCGCTCATTAGGCCACACCTTGAGTACTGTGTCCAGTTCTGGGCCCCTCAATTGAAGAAGGACATTGAAGTGCTTGAGCGTGTCCAGAGAAGGGCAACGAGGCTGGGGAGAGGCCTCGAGCACAGCCCTATGGAGAGAGGCTGAGGGAGCTGGGATTGTTTAGCCTGGAGAAGAGGAGGCTCAGGGGGGACCTTCTTGCTGTCTACAACTCCCTGAAAGGTGGTTGTAGTCAGGGGGAGGTTACCTTCTTCTCTCAGGCAAGCAGCACCAGAACAAGAGGACACAGTCTCAAGTTGCGCCAGGGGAAGTTTAGGCTGGAGGTAAGGAGAAAGTTCTTGACTGAGAGAGTCATTGGCTACTGGAATGGGCTGCCCGGGGAGGTGGTGGAGTCAGCGTCCCTGGAGGTGTTCAAGGCGCGTTTGGATGTGGCACTTGGTGCCATGGTCTAGTCTTGAGGTCTGTGGTAATGGGTTGGACTTGATGATCTTTGAGGTCTCTTCCAACCTTGGTGATACTGTGATACTGTGAATTACCACTAAACCCTAGACCTGGAAGCACAACAGGATTGTACCTGCTCTCTAGAATGTCTCTTTCTTGTCCTAAATTAACCCAAAACTGTCATTTAGATGTTACACCACATCCTGCATATTTATATAATAAATATTGATTAAAAGCATTCAGGCAAAATTGTAAAAGTTCTTGTTTTCATAGCTGCAGGATACCAAATAATGAAGGCAAGGAATGCATCTCACTTGAGAACTGCAAAATATATGTTACCAGCAATGAGTAGAACATGATGAAGATCAAATCATGTAAATCACACTCTAGAAAATTCACACTCTTCACCAGTTTCATCTACTCTTTTGGTGTACCTGCATAACCTTGTGTAGAGAGAAGAAATGCTATTACTTACAAAGGTAGGCATGGAATTAAACAATGAAAATAATGACTATTAAATAGATGAGCTGGACAACAAATGCTTCTGTGTGCAGAAACATTCCTACATTCACAAGGGTCCACTGTGTAGACACAGTCCTCTGTGTAGAGGTATATAGCTTACCGTCTCAACCTAAGTGCAAAAGGCATGGACAATCTCCTATTCTTCTATGGCTGAAAATGCAAAGCCTGCATGCAAACATTTTTCTAGAAGTCAAACTTTTAGTATTAGTCTTTGCTCTCATGGTATTCACTTGTTCCTAGTCTGTAGTTCAGCTTTTTGTAGTTCACTTGAGGTGAAATAGCTCCCATTAGGAAAATAATAAAAGCCTGTGGTATCACTTCGCTCACGTTAAGGACTTAATCATGTAAATAAAGCCTTCTAGTCTTTCTCTGCATGAGCTGAATTCCACTTGGAGAACATTTCACCAGTTCACTCTTGTATTTAAGACAAAAATTATCTGCTTACAACATTTAAATCTTCATCTATATCACCTGCATTTCAAATGATACCTATAGATGGCCAAAACCCCATCTTCTTCTCTTGTGATTCTACTGCACACAAAGCAACCTGGCTAGACATTTTATTCCTCTTTGTAGTTGCAGCATATTTCTTATCACAGGAAGCACCAAAGCAGCTGAAACTTTAAGAAAGACATCATTTGCATGTCAGTAATTACTTGTGTGCGAAGGACCTCTGTACACAAATAATATATAACAATCTAAGCTCTATATGATCACTATCAGTCAATTTTAGAACCAAGATAAAAGCACGTTAGGAGCAAAGCCATCACTAAGTACTGAAATAACATGGTATTGTATGCACTGTTCATTAATTACACAATAAAAGAACAAAACAAAAGCAACATATGGACAGTAATATAATTATTTTAATTCTGCATTAATGAGAAACTCATAGGAAGGTATAAAAAGCAGTCTCCTGAATATCCGAAATTAGTTATTCTACTGCTGTGATAGACACAATTTAATTCATAATGATTGGGGGAAAAAAAAGATGAATCTGGATTTTATTAGGAGATTCAAAACACGGAGATATGGAGAAAAAAAACAATTATAAATGCAGTCTGGTTCTGGTTACAACAAACCACCTTTATTGGAACAAACTTCTATTATCTACCCACATAAATGAGATCAAAATCTTCGGGGTTTCTTAGATTAATGAGCTCAAGAATTCACAAATATATAACAAATAAGAATTTGAACAATTGTATTACTGCATACTCTTTCCAGATTATTTGGTTCTGTAGTATTTAAGTTTCTATAAGTAATAACCTCTTTACTCCAATATGTGAATCTGCTTTCGATCTCTTTGTTAGACAACCCTGTATAGGCCTGCTTTGAAGGTATTAAGTCTTTTAAAACCATAAAACTATAAAATCATAGAATGGTAAGGTTGGAAGGGACTGCAAGGATCATCTAGTTCCAACCCCCTGACACAGGCAGGGACACCTCCCACTAGTACAGCTCACTCAAGGCCTCATCCAACCTGGCCTTGAACACATCCAGGGAGGGAGCAGCCACAACCTCCCTGGGCAACCTGTTCCAGTGCCTCACCATCCTCACTGGAAAGAACTTCCTCCTAACATCCAGTCGAAATCTCCCCTCTGCCAGTTTAAACCCATTGCCCCTTGTCCTGTCGTTGCAAGACCTTGTCAATAATCCTTCCCCAGCCTTCCTGTAGGCCCCCTTCAGATACTGGAAGGCTACTATCAGGTCTCTTCGAAACCTTCTCTTCTCCAGGCTGAAGACCCCAACTCTCTCAGCCTGTCCTCACAGCAGAGCTGCTCAAGCCCTGTGATCATCCTCGTGGCCCTCCTCTGGACCCACTCCAACACTTCNGTTCATGTTGAGCTTTTCATCAACCCAGACTCCTCCAAGGTCCCTTTCCTCAGGGCTGCTCTCCAGCCATTCACCACCCTGCCTGGATTTGTGCTTGGGATTATGTCTATCCAGGTGCAGGACCTTACACTTGGCCTTGTTGAATATCATGAGGTTGGCCTGGGCCCACCTCCCCAACCTGTCCAGGTCCCTCTGGATGGCATCCCTGCCCTCTAGCAAGTCGACTGTGCCACGCAGCTTGGTGTCATCTGCAAACTTGCTGAGGGTGCACTCCATTCCTCTGTCCATGTCACTGACAAAGATGTTAAACAGCACTGGTGCCAGCACTGACCCCTGAGGGACACCACTTGTCACTGGTCTCCAGGTGGACATTGTGCCCTTGATCACCACTCTCTGTGTGTGACCATCCAGCCAATTCCTTATCCAGTGAGAACTATATTCTCAGCCTCATTCCTAGGAGAGGCAAGTGCACTTCTAGCTTTTGCACACAGGAGTTTACTGTTGCCGAAAGTATCATCTTTTGCAATTGAGACAAGTATTTTTTCATCGATACTCTTGATACTGTTTGAACCCAAAAGTTCACATAATTGTGTTACACCAAATATTGACCATGCCACAGTTACTTACTCATATCGTAATTGTACTTCAGAAGCAGCTAAGACCAGCTACAAAATGACTGTTTGTTGAAGAAGTTGAGAGAAACCAATAGAAGTCAAACAAAACAGACACCTGGAAATATCAAGTCCACACTTCAAGAAAACTGGAATTTCACAAGAGTCTGGATCACGAGTCTTGTTCTAGTATTTTTTTCATTTCTAGTTCATGCAGCTCTTGCACCAGGGTCTGAAGGAATTCATACTCAAATTACATGCATGGCAAAATATCTTGCCAGGCTTCAATGCAAAAATCACAGATCTATTAAAAATCGTACAAAGAAATTCACCTGCAATTAGGAACCTACAGCTCAAACCCTTGCCAGGCTTTCATGAGAAGTCAGTGGAAAGCAAAGCTTTCACTTAGTTCATTTAGTAGAACACAGTATCACCAGGGTTGGAAGAGACCTCAAAGATCATCAAGTCCAACCCATCACCACAGACCTCAAGACTAGACTATGGCACCAAGTGCCACATCCAAACCCGCCTTGAACACCTCCAGGGACGCTGACTCCACCACCTCCCTGGGCAGCCCATTCCAGTAGCCAATGACTCTCTCAGTCAAGAACTTTCTCCTCACCTCCAGCCTAAACTTCCCCTGGCACAGCTTGAGACTGTGTCCTCCTGTTCTGGTGCTGGTTGCCTGAGAGAAGAAGGTAACCTCCTCCTGGCTACAACCACCTTTCAGGTAGTTGTAGACAGCAAGAAGGTCTCCCCTGAGCCTCCTCTTCTCCAGGCTAAACAATCCCAGCTCCCTCAGCCTCTCTTCATAGGGCTTGTGCTCGAGGCCTCTCCCCAGCCTCGTTGCCCTTCTCTGGACACGCTCAAGCACCTCAATGTCCTTCTTCAATTGAGGGGCCCAGAACTGGACACAGTACTCAAGGTGTGGCCTAAGCAGTGCAGAGTCCAGGGGGAGAATGACCTCCCTGCTCCTGCTGACCACACTATTCCTGATGCAGGTCAGGATGCCATTGGCCTTCTTGGCCACCTGGGCACACTGCTGACTCATGTTCAGGCGGGTGTCAATCAGCACCCCCAGATCCCTTTCTGTTTGGCTGCTCTCCAGCCACTCCGACCCCAGCCTATAAAATGGCTAGCAGCAGTTCTTATGAAACATAGCTGCTGTCTTCAATGGGAAAATTATTTTGCCTTGCTGTCTGTAAGAGGTTTCTGGAACTAGTGTTAAAGGTGTTTACCACCTTGTAACAAAGATACAAAACCTGAAAGATAATGCATAGTTAAAACCTTCCCCTGATGGTCCCAGCACACAATGCTCTTGCAGACAGGGAACACCTGCTATGCTTCTGTGCCAGATGAAACCTACACAACAGGGTCAGATACTCTTCTGCAGGGTGCTGATACATGAGCACAGGAGGACAAAAGGGAGATTACTTCTACCAGCTGTTCAGTGTTTTCTTGCCCTTCAGTTTCTTGCTCCAAAATTTCGGGTTAACTTTCAAACTCTACACACAACTATGGCTTTAAAGTTGTGCTTTCTCCAGGAAAGACACTCTCTTGGAAGCATGGCCAGTGCATGTAGCATGGAGCTACATGACTTGATTCTGTTGGTCCTCATCATGTGGTAAATTGCAACCTTTGTCATTTCCTTCTAAGTCAGTTTAAGAACAATGATGGACCTTGTGCTTTTCCTGGTGTAGCATTTGTACCAGGGCTAGAAGCCCAATGATGAGTCATTCTTTGAAAATTTTCACCTAGTATCTGTTGAGAAATTTCTTGTGGCCAGGCCCAGGCAGACAGCATTCCACTCTGTGCCTACTCAACCAAAACTACCCAGGACTGAAGCAGTAAGAGAAATGTAATGCAGTGCTTATGACACAAGTACCCAGAGAACAGTAGCTGATCCTGCAGTCCATGTAACAAAGCTCCTGCCCTGCACGCTGGTAAAACCATCCTTTACGTTCGACTGGTGAATGAACAAGGATGTATTCAGTGAGACAGCATTTAATTAATGACCATCTCCCATGAGCACTACGAATGAAATTTGTAATATTTGTTTCAACTTACTGTTTTCCTTCTCTAGCTCAGGCATGTCCATCATTTTACCAGGCTAAAAAGAAACCAAATCAATGATTTGACCTAACTTTTTTTGTGTCTATTCAGTTCGACCCCAAAACCTTACAAGGGCAACACAGCAAGTGTTTCTGAGATAATGAGCTCTCTTTAAGCTGATGACATGAGACCTAATTCATCAGCAGAGCAGAAATCACAGGCCACATTACAGATTCATTCCACAGGAATTCGTTCCACTGGTAGAGCCTTATGCCTGAGCAGCGTAAATGCTTCGGTGAGCAGGCTTTGAATTCTCAGTGTTGCCAAAGTCATCTTCTGTTCAGAAGGAAAAATCTAGTTCTCATAGACAAAACACCCATGTGAATGATTTTAAATTAATTAAACACAAAGCAAAAAACCCACACAAACAGGCAAAGAGTGGAAGGAAAAAAAATGCTGTTTATAATTATAATCAATGAGTGTTTGTTGTGTCACTCATGCACAATAAACTTATGACTCATCTGGGACACTTTGTTCCCCTAGTTACATTGGTCAGCTCATCTCCTGTGCAACAGATAGTTTATCTTTCTGCTCCTCAGTTCTGGAAATGACATCTTTCCTCAAATGATGTTACAAGACTGCCAGACATCAACACAAATGTTTTCTGGAAACATACTAAAAAGCTGAGAACCTGATTACAGGAACATGAGAGATTTATTTCTTACTTGCATGGTCTCCTTTTTCTCCTTTGTGGTCCTAAATCTCCTTGTATTCCTGGAGATCCCCCTTTGCCAGGGAAACCCTGTAGACCTCTCAGTTCTTCTAGAGTTTGCTTTAAAAGAAAATCACTTAATAAATAATAAATACTAAATAATAATAATAAATAATAAATACTTAATAAAATTATTTTTCTCCCACTCTGTTTTCTTAGTGCTTACAGAGAGTATCAAATGCTGATTATTTTTCTGATTTTGTCTTTTATTTTCCTATAGAGGGGAAAAAAAAAAAAGCATCTCAGGAAAATGGAATTCTTCCTGTAGAAAGTTTTATTTACAAGCAGATTAATTACTTTGATGAAAAATTACTTGCTCCACCTACTCATGACACTGAAAGCCAGTGAAACTAATGCTGTCTCTTGTTACTTCAGAGGTACCCATGCTTTACACGCAGAAATTCAGTTCATCTGTAATCCAATCATACACCACACTATATGAGCTAGAAAATCAGCTAAATCATAAGACTAAGGCTATGTCTGAGGTAGTTTCTTGACACAGATAGTGCTGGTTTTACTTATTTCATCCATGAAATTGCAGAGGGCATACTGAGGGTATAAGAACTAGAAAATGTATATACAGAGTATCAATGCATGCCACTGAAGTTTTATGTCGTAGTTCACATCAAGTTGTACTGATAATGAAGAGAGCTTGCTTGGAGGTTGAAAAGCAGTTGTGTGATTCTAAGATGTGTCATGCACACATAACAACACAGACAGGAAATGGTAAGAATGTATACAATTCTATATGTATTTATTAAATGTTTAGACAGAAACTACGATTTGGCAGCTTGGGAGAGCAGATGACTCGGTTCTGCTACGTGACAGAAAGCACTTGCTGATCTATTTTCTGATTGCAACAGTGCATGAAAAAAAAAATACCTGATAGATCCTACCTTGGGGAAAATCTGTTCTAGGAAGCATGACTTTGAGAGCTGGCCCCTGGAAAGAAAAAGCAACAATCATTTAGTAGAGTATCATAGGAAACTCTAAGCAATTCAGAGTACAAATGGTATAAGCAGATTAAAATCTCATTACATTTCTGTTTTATGGGCTGCTGTGATTTTATTATTACTGTTATTAAAATCCAAGTATCTAGAGAAGCATTATAAATGCAGAAACCGAGTCCTGGGCTGCATCAAGAGCAGCAGGGCAAGGGAGGTGATTCTGCCACTTTACTCTGCTCTTGTCAGACCCCACCTGGAGTACTGTGTGCAGTTCTGGAGCCTTCAGCACAGGAAGGACATGGAAGTGTTGGAGTAGGTCCAGAGGAGGGCCATGAGGATGATCAGAGGGCTGGAGCAGCTCTCCTATGAGGACAGGCTGAGAGAGTTGGGGCTCTGCAGCCTGGAGAAGAGAAGGCTTCGAGGAGACTTGATAGTAGCCTTCCAGTATCTGAAGGGGGCCTACAGGAAGGCTGGGGAGGGATTATTGACAAGGTCTTGCAATGCCAGGACAAGGGGCAATGGGTTTAAACTGGCAGAGTGGAGATTTCGACTGGATGTTAGGAGGAAGTTCTTTTCAGTGAGGGTGGTGAGGCACTGGAACAGGTTGCCCAGGGAGGTTGTGGCTGCTCCCTCCCTGGAGGTGTTCAAGGCCAGATTGGATGAGGCCTTGAGTGAGCTGTACTAGTGGGAGGTGTCCCTGCCTGTGGCAGGGGGTTGGAACTAGATGATCCTTGAGGTCCCTTCCAACCTTACCATTCTATGATTCTATGATTCCTGAAATTGTGCAGAGCCTACAAAAGGTTAATGGGTTAGAAGGAAAAGGAGATAAGCAAAAAAGGATAAAATAAAAGATTGAAGGAGGCATGAAAGAGGACTGCAGGGGGATGGTAGGGAGTGTCAAAATTAGAACACTGATAAATGGTCATAGCTCTGTACCTGGTACTCTCTTTTCATCTTCCTCACCACCTCTTCCATCTCTGCCTAGTACGCCATTGACTGCAGGTGAAATGCACTGAATTACTAAGCAGGAACACATTTTCTCTTAAGGTTTATCTGTGTTAACTGAATTTGTTACCATCAACAATGAAAGCCAAATACCAAGGCATTGAAAGGCTGAAGCAGAGGCATCACTAAGTCCACAGATATGTGGAAAACCAAGCAGAGTAATTTCATATATTTCTCCATTTACATCAATTTAAAGGGTTGCCTGTGGAAGAATTTCCTGTATTCCAAAAGAAATACACTCCCATCTTCAGACATGAGATCAAGACTAAAGGATAGTGTCATCTAGTTTCTGATTGCATCCTTATACTGGGAAACCAGGAAAGAAACAAGCAAGCTTGTAAGAATCTGTAAATGTCAAGCTGTAATGAAAATATCTAAGACAGCAGTAGACAGTGCTGCAAATCCAGTTCAGTGTTTTGTTCATTGTGTGACTAAATTTAAAGTGCCTCTCTTCATGCCAAATGAGTCATACAGTGTTCCACTCTCCAGTGAGTATGCTTCTGCTGGGACACTTCCCACAGCTATCAGGACTGCTGAACGTCTAAGCTCAGAGCCTTTCTCTTGACAGAGTCTCCACTTCTAAGAGACACCCACAGCTTAAAGAACAAAAAGCTGAAGTGCATTTCAGTAGTAATGTTATGAGTTCCTTCCAATTTCTCCTTTCAGATCATGTGTATTAAAGAGATTAATCACATATACTACACCTCAGAGACACGGTCCTTGCGGATCCCAACTCTGCAATACTTTGCTGCCCTCTCTGAGAAGAACAGGCAATAACATCATAAGGCAAAGCTCTGTGTAATGCTCTGACAAGCTGCACCATAGCACAGTATTTTAATAAGGGTGAGGCAGTCATATCCCATGCAGTCTTTGTTTAACAGAACAAAACCCAAACAAATGGAACTTCCATAATCATGAGCCTACAAACACTTATAGTAAGCCACGTATTTCTTCTGGTTCTACAAGTAAAAATGAAAAGCAAACCTGAGGAAATACCATGTACCTTACCATTGGGGTAAGGAGAGAAAACTAAATCCAGTATGAATTTTGCAAGTCACTTCAAGTAGTTTTAAGCTTCAGAAGAGATTACCTCCAGACATCAGCTTCCTCTGTCATGTTTCATCTGATAAAGTTGAACGTAAAGCTTAATAATTAGCATATTACTGTGAGAATATTATCATTAGGATGAAAAACAGAGTTTAAGGAGCACTACTTTTCTATAAACTTCTTTGTGCTTCCTCCATTAGGTTCACATCAAAATCTGGGGCAACAGCATACACCAAAATAAAACAAGGCAAGGTTTAACTAACTAGTATAACTAAACTTAAATCCTAGTTTATTTTATTTATCCAGCTTTGTGAACTCAAGTGAATTCTTAACAGCCCTCTAAGGATTTCTTTCTCCTGGATTTTTATACTACATTAATTATCTAGTACCAGGGAAGTTGACATTGCTGCTGTCTTCCATGAAGGCATCAAGACAGATGCTCAAAATAAAAGTACAATAAAAGAAAACTTGAAAACAAAATATTAAACTCTCAGAGATTCAAAGTCCTACAAACCTTAGCTGGTTCTGCCTGCCAGGAGCTAAGATCAATTTACCTCACTCACAAGTTTTCCAAGCTAATCACCCCAATCTTTTGGTCTAAGAGACCCAAAGTGTCTGTTTACCTTTGTGAATGTAATGACAGGTGCGAGATCAGGAGGCTTCAGGGGTTGCAGATTTTCTCGGCAGAGATCAGTAGTGAGCTTTGAAAGATACCTTGAAACTTTTACATTTAGGAGATAGCTAATTTTGGAGGTCTTATTTAAAGACACAGATCTCAGGTACTTCTTTCTATTCTTCCACTAAAGATGCATTTGGACATGTTTCACCCAATACAGGTAACAGTAGAGAAGGGATCCTGACAGAGGCAGCAGAGAATCCTTGTTCCAGATCTAGTCTTGGTAGTGACAGACTCATTAGCTTAAAACCTGAGAGACTGGCAGCACACAACTGTCCCATTGAAGTAAAGCACTAGGGAACTATTGGTTAAAAGTAGATATTACAGTTACACACACAATACAAAGGGACAGAAAGCTATTAAACTGATGGATAAACATCCTGATAACTGTCATCCTCATCAGCTTGCTGGGGTCCAGTGGGGCATCTCACAAAAGTATTTTCTAACCAGTATGTCTGCATCTGCAAGTTTTTCATGGGCTCAGTATGGTCAAATACTTATTACAGCAAAAGAGGTCTTTACTTACCAATATTTTTACTTGATCAGTACACAGTGAAATTCTTGTCGCACCGTTGGCTTCTCTGGAGACTTTAAAAACTCACCTGGATGTGTTGCTGTGTGGCCTGCCCTAGGTGATCCTGCTTTGGCACGGGGGATTGAACTTGATGATCTCTGGAGGTCCTTCCCAATCCCTAACACTCTGTGATTCTGTGACAGCCAGCACAACAGAATCACACAGAATCACAGATTAGAGGCTGGAAAGGACCTTGAAAGATCATCTAGTCCAACTCTCCTGCCAGAGCAGGATCACCTATACCAGATCACACAGGAACACATCCAGGTGGGTCCTCCTGAGTATCTCCAGATAGAGAGACTCCACAATCCCTGGGCATCCTCTTCCAGTGTTCTGTCACCCTCACAATGAAAAAATTCCTCCTTATGTTTACATGAAACTTCCTGTGTCTCAGCTTCCACCCATTGCCCCTTGTCCTGTCATTGGCTATCACCAAGAAGAGTACTTGTCCTTTACATATTTATAAACATTGATGAGGTCACCTCTCAGTCTTCTCTTCTCCGTGCTAAAGCGACCTAGCTCCTTTAGCCTCTTTTTACAAGGAAGATGTTCCACTTCCTTAATCATTTTTGTAGCTTCAAAAGCAGTAGCTAGGGAATGGAAGAGAAAGCCTGCCAAGAGAAAAAAATCCAACAAAACAAAACCTCAAAAAGCCCAACCTTAAAACCAAATTCCCTACATTTCTGCTAAAAGATGTCATTTCGTGCTTCATTTTGGGAATAGGTGGCTTACAGGCTTATCTCTGTCTTGCACAATCCTAATGATTGCCTACCTCAATCTTACCACCCTTATTTACAGGTACTGCATATGACATTCTGAGAGTGAGCCCTTTGCTGTTTACCTGGCCTTGGACAGACATTGGCTATGTTACAGTACAAATGAACAACTAAAAAATAAGAACAACAGCAGGCACTGGAAGTTTTGACAGTAAGGTTTTTCCCCTTTATTCAGTCAATGGATTCACATTTGAATAACCTAGGAGAGGGAGATATTTGAAGCTTGCTTGACTGTAGTGACTGACTTTCCCACAATATACTCTGAAATGCCTCTGGAAAAAACCTTGGCCATCTCAAGCATACTCATTTATGTTTAAAAATAGAATGTGGGATTTTGAAAAACAACATGAGGTAAAGTAATATATCTTTACATTTTAAAGTAAATCACTTACTCTTTGTCTTCTTATAATACTAGTGACAGTGACTAGGACAAACCTCTCAATAGAGCTTACACTGTCCGGGTGGCTATGGTACCATCATGTGGATATGAAAATTATAGTAGCAACAGTACTGTGTAGGATATTGCCATGAGCAGCTCTGCAAAGTTAGTAACATAAAACATAATGCTGAGGAAAAAAGGTCTTGGACAATTTCACTTGCAGAAAATTTCCTTACCCAAAGGAAGGTTTGCCAAACATCTCCTGCTGCAAAAAAACAGTTCAAACTCTCCACCCCTCCAGTAGTGTCAAGAATGATTTTGTTCTGAGATCTCATTTCTGGGGGTGTTCTATGATGTGGTGGCATTAGATGGAGATGTTGTTGGCTGTCAGACTGCCTTCAGGACCTAGAATAAATTTAGCCTCTGTGAAAATAGTGGTGGTATTTGTCACCCATGATTTGCTAAAAAAAATAAATTGTGGAGCCAACATCATTAAATATGGATTTGGAATTAGATTTTTTTAAAATTTTTTTTAAATAGAAAGTTGAATTTTCCACACTGACCTTTGCTGTTTAGGCCAAGGATCAAATGTTGTGTCTGTAAGCTGCCAAATGATGAAAGTTGGCATTTCATAATTATGATATCATGAATTTTGAATTATTAACTATTTTCATAATTCAATTCATAATTCAAAAAGCTGCCAAATTATGAAATCTTGAACCCCCTCAAGAAGATCTGGTTTGTTGAATCTCTGTTGAACTTCCTTGAAGGTTGCATGTCTGCAAAAGCAGAAGTATGAGACAGGCAAGATTCTCAGCAATTTCCCCATGCCTAGCTTCTTGCCAGATCTTATTGAAGCACAGTTTATCACACAGCAGAAATTTCATGACCTGTGGCAAACCCAGTTTTTGCAGTATCCAAACCTACTGGACTACTGTAAAATCCTTTATCAGGTGACAAACAAGGCAGGTGGCTTCTTATTCACAAATTATTAAATGCCTGTCTTCATTGGATTTGTAATTTCATGTCCTGTGTCTTTATTTCTGTAGAGCCTTCCCTTGCTCCAGAATTATTTGGTTCCCCTGATTCCTAGTTTGAGTGCTGAATTCCTCACAGTTGAGCTCAGTGAATCAGGGGAACTGCCTTATGCCTGGCTGCTCTTTGATATATGGTGCAGCTCTCTGCAGATTTCCTTGGAGAAGCAAGCAGCTCAGCATGTGAGAACACTTGGCTTTTGAAGTTTCAAACTTGCTTTTGGAGTCATCAGTTTCAAATGCTCTTAACCAGCAGCAATATCATATGGGAATAACAGAAGTGGGAACTACACCCAATTATTTTCATCACAACATAGTGGGGTGACAGCTTCTAGACACCTGCAAAAAAACCGTATGGCTAAAGCAGTGGATAGAAATGCACAGCTAGCTCATTGATTTACTTTGATGTCAGACCAAAAGAGTGCTCTTAACCCAAACTATGAGTTTACAAAGTATTTCAAACTTTTGAGACAACTAGAGTCAGGATTAAAGACTTAGAAGAATAAAACCCTAGGAATAACCTTGTTTCAGAAAAACCTCAGACTAGGCACTGTGGAGTACCACACCTAATAGGTGCTCCTACAGAGAGTTTAATTAGAACACTTGGAAAGATATAAAGCAGAAACTGTCCTGTGCAGGATCTGTTTTGTCTGAAATAGTGATTTATCCTTTGCCTGTGTAACCTACCATGCACACATCTGTACTTCTGCACAGCAAGTAGGATAGAGCAGAGCTGAAAATCTTTATCTATTTCTTGCCACTTGTCAGCCTGCCACAGAGATTATGCAGATGAAGAATTGCTTCACGATTTGGGCTAACACCTTAAGTCAACCACCAATGATAAAAACTTTGAATATCCTGTGTCCACTCTGTGTATTAAGAGCAAGGTACAAGTATTAATTGCTTGTAAGAGAGGACAGAGTTTATATAGGGACACACTAGGAATAATGTTGTAGTAATAGCACAGATACGTAGAAGAAGGAATACTGTAATTAAAGAGTTTCGCCATTTGTTCATGGTGGAAATTAGACAGCACAGGCATCAGCACGTGTGCTAATTAAGTTCATGTCTATATATAACAACTGTCCCAGGCTAGGAACTATAAGGTTAAAAAGAGTCCTCTGGGGACTGGAAGATTGTTATTCCATCCCATAATTCTGCTATCTCTTCATAAGCTCACGGCAGGGCCAGTTTGTGCTCCTTTCCTCCCCCTCCAGCCTTGCACCAGGCAGGAGTTGCATTATCAGGATAAACATGTAAGGATAGGCCTTGTTTGGGGCCTCCAGAGGCTGTGCTTAGGCCTCTGGAGGATGGCAGTGGCATGGGAGGGGGAAGGACTGGAGCATTGGGGATTGTAGATTTAGTTTTGGGTTGGGGGACAATTCAGGGGGTTCGCTTATGGATTCTGTATCTGCTTTGTAATTTCTATCTGTAACACTCTCTCCAAACACAATTCTGTTTTTCTCCAATTCATTTGAGAGCTTCACTCTGTTGGCTCTTTAAACCCACTACAACAACAAAGACCTAAACAACAGATGCCAGAAAGTTTCCAGTGGACGTGAGTCTGACATTCTTTAATTTATGTTTCTGTCCTGGGCTATGCAGATGACAAACTAGGAACAAAGCAGAATTTTGTACTGCCTTCTGCCCTCTCAAACTTTAAATGACTGCGTATTAGTCCGGACCTAAGTTTATAAACAACAAACTAATTCTGTTTCTTATTTAAAACCAGACTTTGCAGAGGTGCCAATTCTATAGTTTGGAGTTTACAAGACCAAGCATATTATTTTTGTAGAAGCTGCAAGAGAGAGTTCTGAAGTAGACCAGACAAAAATAGCAAAACCCAAACAACCTGCTTAACTTGGAGGAGGCTCTGTTTGAGACTCAGAAAAAGTTCACAATTCACACAGGGTCCCTCAATCACAGTATTGCCTATTAAGAACACACATACTGAGTTTCTCCTCTTTAGAATATTTGCTGATAGAGCTCCCTGTCACCAGAGCTTAAAGAGATCTGAGCTTTAAAATCAGAAGATGCAGAAAGAAGACAATATCAAGATGCTATTCTTACTGTCCTTAGACAGCTGTTCATCTTTACTTACACTGTAAAAATTTGACTGTAATGGCAAACCTCTTTTGCCTTCACTGAGGTTTAAGGGACCTTGCCTTGTAACTTTGTGATGTAGTTGTGCATGGGCCATCCATCACTCATGAAAAGTTATTCTCCTGCCATCAGGCCGCTTTCATAAAAAAACCAAGAAGGGGCTTTTTATGTGAGCTTGTAGTGATAGGACAAGAGGAAACAGAGAAGCCTGGGGTAGTTAGTGAGATTACCTACTGAGATTATGGGATCATTGAAATCCCTATGCTTTGTCATCATTTGTTCACCCACTTTCTATTTGACTTCTGCAGTGAAAACATTGCTCAGTACAACTGGGAAACTAAGCACAGTGTTAAAATAATTTGTACTGGAGAACAGCTACAATATTGTCCTAATATCAGAAGAATTAGGAAGCTAGAGAGGCAAAGGATTTCACAGAGGTTTTGTCTGCTCCAGCATTTACTCTGCTCTTGTCAGACCCCACCTGGAATACTGTGTGCAGTTCTGGAGCCCTCAGCACAGGAAGGACATGGAAGTGTTGGAGCGGGTCCAGAGGAGGGCCACAAGGATGATCAGAGGGCTGCAGCAGCTCTCCTATGAGGACAGGCTATGAGAGTTGGGGCTTTTCAGACTGGAGAAGAGAAGGCTTTGGGGAGATCTTATAGAGGTCTTCCAGTACCTGAAAGGGGCCTATAAGAAAGCCAGGAAAGGTTTTTTAATGTGAGTTTGCAGAGATAGGATGAGAGGGAATGAAGGAGCATGTGGTAGTTAGTGAGATTACCTACTGAGTTTATGGGATCATTGAAATCTCTACACTTTTTCATCACTTAGGTTTCAGCAGGATTTTGCTTTCCTCTTTCTTAATATTAATGATTCTAGAAGGAAAAAAAAAAAAAGTCATTAGTAGGGTTTTCAGGACCTGCATTTTCACAGATGATCCAGAAGTACTTAATATGGGAAACAACAGATGCTAACTAGCAAGCAAAATTGCCCAGCCAACAAAGAATAACATGGCCTGCAAGAGACCTCTGGTGGACAGTGAGAACAGCGTTTGTTTGCTTTGGAATGCTCAGGAGACTTCATCCACTTAGCTGGCTTACATGCATTCAGTTGAATATTATCTAATACTACACAATAATCAAAGACATTTTCCACTTGAACTAAAAGTATTTCATGCAAGAAATTGGAAACTAATACTGAAGTGGTAAAGTTTGAATCATAAACTTGAAAAGCCTCTGTAACAAGAGGGATCCTTGCCTGTTGCATACATACCATTAAAATGTTATACCATGAACAAGGTGAAGCTAAGGGATTTGTTCAGGCATCATAAAGCTCACAAGCAACTCCAAATGGGGCCATGTTCCTTGAGGGCACACCAGTTGTTCCAAAAACCACCAGAATTTTCCAGGTTGTGTGGATGGTAGAATCTGTTGCTTCCAGTATATATAGGCTGTTGATCACAACTGCTGTGCCCAATCAGAAGAACTTCTATGGCTATGTACTACAGTATCCAGTTGTGATGGTTTGGAAGTTACCTGCCCCCTCACCAAATTCAACAGACTAGACTCAGTTGGCTAGAAGTTAAGGAATGAAGCTATATTTACATCTTAGCACAGTTTACAAGCACATATATACACAATGTACACAGATATTTACAGTTACGTGCAAGTTAAAAGTAATACAGAAACACAAAATTCATCCCAAAACAGTCAGACTGCCCAGGAGGCTCATGACCCAAACCTCCTCCCAACTTTCCAATCTTTCTCTCCCCTCAGAAATAACCACATCAAACCTCTGTATATCTCATGTGATAAATCTGGAGAGATCTGAGGTGAGATGTCAAAAAAAGATGACAAGGAGGTTAGAAGAAAAAGGTTAGATTAGATTAAAGAGTTAAGGCAGATGCAACCGCTCAGACCAACAGAGAAAGAGGACAACCAGCAAGTTTGCAGATGACACCAAGCTGGGAGCTGATGTTACTGGGTTGGAGGGCAGAAGGGCTCTGCAGCGAGACCTCGACTGCCTGGACAGATGGGTAGAGTCCAAGGGGATGGCATTCAATAAATCCAAGTGCCAGGTGCTGCACTTTGGCCACAACAACCCCATGCAGAGCTACAGGCTGGGGTGGGAGTGGCTGGAGAGCAGCCAAACAGAAAGGGATCTAGGGGTGTTGATTGACACCTGCCTGAACATGAGCCAGCAGTGTGCCAAGGTGGCCAAGAAGGCCAATGGCATCCTGGCCTGCATCAGGAATAGTGTGGCCAGCAGGAGCAGGGAGGTCATTCTCCCCCTGGACTCTGCACTCGTTAGGCCACACCTTGACTCCTGTGTCCAGTTCTGGGCTCCTCCATTTAAGAAAGACATTGAGGTGCTTGAGTGTGTCCAGAGAAGGGCAACGAGGCTGGGGAGAGGCCTCGAGCACAAGCCCTATGGAGAGAGGCTGAGGGAGCTGGGATTGGTTAGCCTGGAGAAGAGGAGGCTCAGGGGAGACCTTCTTGCTGTCTNGGTCTCTTCCAACTCTGGTGATACTGTGATACTGAGAACTGAGAGGTGTGTGAGGAGTGCCTTATCTTATATTTTGACTACTTGCTGCTCTCTCAGCAGAAGAATGAGTGATATAAGTCACTGTTATTTTCCTCCTCACAGCCAGGGATTTAATTTCTCTCAGTAAAATATTCCAATTATCCTCAAACCAACACATCACTATCAAAAATCCTCAAGGACCTATCCTATTTCCAAGTGAATACTTTTAAAGAGAATAGGAAGCTTGGGAATTTGTTGTGATCTGATGGCTTGAAGAGGCTTCCAACACCGGGTTCTGGGGCCCATATCTGCAGAAAGCACATAAAATCTGAGACACTATCAACTCTGTGCAGATCCATGTAGGACTGCAAACACCCTGGTGTTAGACTTGTTTTCTCTTTCCACAGCTTCCTAATTTCCACCTTGAACTAAAACTCCAATAGCTACTCACATGTATTCAACAATAGACATGGGACATGGTTTGCTGTACAGAAATAACACACTGAAATTGTTCCAAAGGAAAATCAATCTGTCTTGGAAAATAGTTGTCCTGGTAACTAAGTCTCCTTGCAGAGGATGATGGTCACTGATTCATGGAAACTGACCCATGAGTCATTTTTCTCAGAGACCAGAGGAGCTAGGGAATAGAGCTGCAGATTCCTCACCATTTGGATTTTCCCCTTTGCTCTCATTGACTATGATTGCTCTCAATGACTCACATCAGCTACAGAGGTTAACTGAAATTCTGCCTCTTGAACATAGATGCAGAACATACAAATTATAAAGGGTGAACTACAGCAGGCAGCATCCTTGCAGACACCCTTTTTTGTTTTGTTGGGTTTTTGCTGGTCTCTCTAAAGATTGGCTTAATTCTCCACCAGGAGAAGAAAATTGCACTAAAAAAAAAAAAAAAAAAAAAAAC
>VWZE01012794.1:0-26686 GCA_013396675.1 Eubucco bourcierii
AAAATATTCCAATTAGCCTCAAACCAGCACAATTATGAAGGCTGTAATACTAAAACTCTCTCAACCATAGAGTCCATTGGAAAAAAGGACAGCAGTTATTCACAGCTGTTGTTCAAGGGTATCAAAGATATGATTAAACTTGCTTGTAATTAGAGCAACCAAGCTGGTTACTTCTGTACTGCATTTCTGGCTCCATGCTCATCATGTACTGCACACTTCACCTGTTACTTGTATTCAGGATGCATTATGATCTCTATTATTTAGTTAACATCAAAAATTCCCTTGTAATATCTAATATGTAATAAAAAGACAGAGCCTCGTCTTTTCAAAGGAATAAATTACAACTCAAAGAGATCCCATTGGAAAAAAAGAAGGTGACAGAATAGTTGACACTTCTATACTATATTATCTAAGTTTCTTCATTTTGTGTAGGCTATAAAAATATATAAATAAAGCAGATCTGGAATACAACATATAAAAGAAAACCAAGAAATCAATTTGTGTTTATTCATTTCAGAGCAGTTGTATTTCACTGGTTGACAAAGCACTTGGGTTTCCCAAGTGACAGATAGAGCAGATTCACCACTACCTGTAAGGACTATGAAGACACCTACACATACAGCCTTAGGGGTTTTGTTTGTTTGCTCATTGTTTTTACATCTGTCCCACTGCTAACAGCTTGCCTGCCCAGAGGCTGAGCTGGGTTTGCTTTCAGAGCAATCCCTTCTAGTTCATTATCAGCAACCATCTCACTTTCCCTGGTGACATGTGTGCTAGTGCTTTCTGGGTCTTTACCCATCTTTCACACGTACTTGATGTTAGAGAAGAATTAGCATGTAGAAGGTAGCATGTAGACATCTTTGATGAGAAAAATGTTGTGGATTCAGCATCCACAGTTCAGGTTCAAAACCCATCCTGTATGACAGAAAAAAACAAGGCTTCATATTGGAAATATTTCCATCTTAGGTAGTTGAGAACTGGAAAAGAAAGGACAAAACACCAGAACAAAACACACACCAAAAAAACCACAAATAATATTTTTGTTTTGTGAAACATCTTAATCTTTTTCACTCCATGAATAATTCAGATTCTCAAAACACTACTTGACATGGTGGTAGTTTTGGGGAATGTTTTTGTGCTTTTGCTTTTTTTAAGGTAGACAGAAAACTATAAACTAAAAGGAAATATATTTATTATAACATCCTAAAGTAAGACTGTAATATTTTTAAGGTTTCTTAGTCTTGGGGATTCCAGCTGGCCTGTGACACTTACAGTAACTAGGAGACTTGACCCAATAATCCCTAAAATTGCTAAACAATCAGCAGCATCTCCAAAAAGATTCTATGAAAAAGTGATGGTTTAGTATCTTTTCTAAAGCCTGGACTACTACCTGATATCTTGGTTTAAATGTAGAACTCAGCTGACTGACATTCTGAGAGTTTCTACAGTAGCAGAATAATTCTGCTGTATACCAGTGTATCGCAGTACAGAGATTTTCCTCTGCAGAATAACCTATGCCCCAAAATTTTCCAGTAGTTCCTAAAAGTCATAGAAATACTGTCCAAGTTTCTCAGTTCTTCATTGCAGTGAACAAACTGCCTATAAAGTATAAAGGGTGTAAAAATGGTCACGTTTAAATAATTCAGGTGGCCTGGATTCAGTAATTTCTTTAAAGTAAAAAATTGTGCTGTGTTCATAAGCTACATCTCAAGATAAACACATTTTGCCCTGTCCACTTAAGAAATGGAAATACATTCATTTGAGGTCAAAAAGGAAAGCAATTTTTGATGACAAAGGTGGAAATTATGTGAGAGATGCCCAAAACATTATCTGCCTATTCTTTTGTGCACTTCAGTTTTACTGGGCTTTGGAGATGAGCCATTGCAGCTCCAAAGGAGCAGTCTGCATTCAGTTGTGAACCAGAGGGCACAGCATCTCCTCTTCTGCCTGTAGGGAATCTCAGATATGCATAAAAAAGAAAACAAGCATAATGCTATTGACTTCAGTGGTGCTTCTGTGTTTCACTGGTAGCATCAGAGCACCAGTTGGCTTAAAACAAGAGAAAGTGAAACGTACCAAGAGAATCCCAAGGAGAATCTAGGATTTACAGTGCACTAGCAAAGACAAACTGACAGAAGGTTAAATGATGTAATTTCTAAAGTGCTAAAGCACTTGCGGGAGCTGTAGCACTGGGAAGAAAACATCTTGAACACATGCACAATAGATGTACAGAATGGTAGTAGGTACAACGGGAATGTCAGACCGCTAATAAAAGCAACAGCAGGCAGAGCACCAGTACTGTGCCAGGCCACCATCTGTACGCTCCTCACGCTTTGCCAAGAACAGAACTGTGCAATGGGTGCAACTTCCTTACTCCCCCATCAGCACCTATTGATCTGATTGATCTGCATTTTGCCTACTCTCAAACCAGATTACTAGAAGTTGGGAAACATCTACAGAGGGGGCAATATTTAGGGAGGAAATGACAGTCACTTCATTTGGGGGAAATGCACCCAAGTGGCATTTGCTGTAGACCACACATGCACACTGAATTGATAACCTGCACTAAAATGATGAAAATTAGGACACGTTGCTGGGATGTTGCTCTACTGCAGAAGTCAGAAACCTGAGTTTGCTTTGAATGGCATTTAAACCCTCACAAACTGGGCTACTGTATAATATATATTAATTTTAATTATTTTTCCATTTATTAAATGTACTTAGTAATCAACTGCCACAAGTATTGTCTATAAACACCAATACAGCAGTCTCACACTTTTGCTTTTGATGCTAACCAAAGCAAAACTGATTCCTGCTTGCTACCCCATAACATGGATCAGGAGACAGTCCTCCCAATTTCTCTGTTACTGCCACACACCCAGCATGATAGGGAGCAGATAACAAGTGCATGAAGTAAGCCGGTGATGGATCCCCAGCCTGTGCTGCTCACATCCTCCTCTGATGTCTAGCTCTAAGTGGAGTTTCTGACAATTTTTCTCGTGCAGCTTCACCAGTTCAGGCTCTGGCTTCACATACTGAAGCTTCCTGGTTTAATTAACACCCATTAAATCAGCCACAGCATTTGAAACAATTTTTCCCTGGCAATTGTTAAAGAAACTGGATAGAATTTACATGAGCCAGCACACCTGGTAATTCTTCCTCCTCATCACTGTATGTCATATATTCTTCTCTCTCCCCAAAACATCAGTGCTATGCTGAGCAAAGCAAACTGCAAACCGCAGCTCAAACCTTTTACACTGTAAACTGTTGCAGTTGTATTAAAACTCCACCAGGTAAGCAGTCAAACTGAATTCATTAGAAGCTCTTCTCGCATCTAACGTAAAAAAACATATGAATGGGCCACATCTTCCGAGGATAAAAGTACCCTCCTCCAGCAGGACATAACTTTTCGTAAAGCCTTTTTGAAAGACAATAAAATCAGCCTCTTCCTTCCCTCCTGCATAAAGCACAGACAGTGCATCTGCTAGCACCAAACCAGCAACACACTGGAAGAAGAATATATTGCAGAGGAGCTCCCATGGGGACATCAGTGGCTATGCCCAAGCTCAGAGATTAGCATGTTTAAAGGGTTAACCCTCCTGGGTGGGGAGAGTGGTCAGAACTTGACTCCATGTCTGCTGGACCCTGGGTGTAGTGTTTAGCCTACTCCCACTTCCTGTCTGGAGCCCCTGTACAAACAGAGGAACTTCCTGTTGCTCTCTCTCATGGCCTGCCTACCTGCCTGGTAGCACTCTGCGTTCCTGTTCTCCTGTCTCACCACATGGCAGACATCCTTTCCATCCATTGCCATCCATCTCGTTGCATATATATATTTTGTATCTTGTTTTCCCTTCGCTATACCTGCTTGTAACGCCCCTACCTTAAATACCTTTTATTTGTTCTTAAAGTTTTTATTTTAACTTCTCAATCATAGCCAGACTGTTCTTTGGGTGGTTTTACCCCTTCTCTCTCCTCCTTTCTTTCTTCCTTTCCAAAAGGGGTGGGAGAGGGGAAGGCATCCTACTATTATTGTATTGGTTTCTTTTAGATATATTTTTGAGTCCCCTGGGAAGCTTAAACTCAAACCAATACAATTGCATGGGGTGGGGAAACTGAGAAAACTGAAACCAAAAGACATTTTTTCTGTTTTTCCCCAATGCACAGCTACAAGATTTACTCAATATTATCTTGATAATAACTTACATTGCTCCATCTTGTATGATGTTCTCTGTTCTTCAGCAGGTTATATGCACATTAAGGCACTGCTTTGCATGTACCACAAAATCCTCTGTTGAGATCACCACTATCTACAAAATGTTCGAGATTGTGAGGTGTATGTTTGCACAATAAGAGCTCGGTTTGCTCTTCTATTTTCTTGCATTCATAACATCTACTCATTTCACCTTGAGAAGAATCTACATTTTACCTCTATCAAATGATCATATAATTGAACAAAGGCTGGATGCTCAACCAGCCCTTCTTCCTTGCATGCAGTTGCCGTCAAATTAAGTGTACAGAAAAAGCCAAAACACTAAGACATTTTTCTCAGAAGAGAAAGGATTTCCACCATGGCATTCTATAAAGCCATGAGATTCTTTAGCATTTTTCTTGCTTGAAACTAAGAAAAGCTTCATGGCCTTGAGCATACCACTAGTTCTTGACCACCTTGAGCAGTCTTACTTGGGGCCTCTGCATCAGTCCTCACTCAAGCTGTGCAGCAGGCAGACTCCTATCTCTACTCAGCCCTGTCCTTTGTTGTTCCTGACGCTGTCTGGACTTTCCAGACTGACTTTGGACCTGGCTGTCACCTCTCATGTCTCTAATGATCACTGTCCCCAAACCAGTCCTGCTCACACGCCTTGGCATTGTAAGACTGGACCCTTTTTGTCACAGTCACTGTCTCCATCCATGCCTGGCCATCCTTGGCTTCTGGATGGCCTGCCCTGGTGGAGTAGCCCCACTGTTAATGGTTCCTCTCAAATTACTCCAAATATTCCTCCTTTAAAATGTTCTTTTATATACGGTGTCACATCAAGGATATACTGCCCATGTACATAATGACAGCTATATACAATAGTGATTCAATTAAAACTAAATCTATAAATGGCATCACCTTGCATTAAACCTTTAACTCAAAGTGAACATGGAGTAAACTTGACATTCACATCAACTCACATCAAACATTTAACACTGTCTGGTCCAGATGCACCTCCCTCCAAGGAAAGCCCGTTCTTTCTTAATGAATGCGTACACTTGCTTTACATTTTCCCAAAGCCAGAAGAGGTTTGGTTTGAGTTTGGCTGATATCCAAGCTCAAGCTGCACAGAAACATGAGATGACTGTGAATGCACTAATCAAACATGTAGAGTAAGGAAAGGGACAGAGCATTATGACAGAAAATAAAAATTTGATTTCTTTACCCTTATCCTGATTTTATACCACTGTGTTGTCATAGTCATTAGTGCTGTTACTTCTAATCACCCCTAATATGAGAGTAAAAATTGATTAGATTGAGTGCAGCAAAGCCTTTGAATTCTTTTATGCACCTAAATCGTAAAACCAAAATACAGAATGCTTACAAAGTAAGACTATGCACTTACACAAATGGTCCCTTTGAGTTCAGGAATAAATATGAGTGAGTAAACTTCAAAATTAAGACCTGAATTTAGCAACAGGCAAGCCAGGTTAAAGAAAATGGACAGCAATTCATGGCAAGCCAAGCTGAAAAACAGTGTTCTGTTTTGTGGGCTTTTTGCTTGGTTGTTTTGGGGGGTTTTCCCCTCTAAGGTTCAGTAAAGTACAATCTTTTGTATTGATATTTTTGTGTGAGGGTTTAAGGATTACGCTCAGAGGTTTGCAGATCACTTCTGAATAAAACCCAGAATGCCTAAAAGTGACATGTGGGAAGTTTAAAAATAAATAAATCAACAGTACTGAGTTGCACACTGGCAACTAGACTACATAAACCTTTTTGATCTGAGGATCACAGAATCATTTCAGTTGGAAAACACTTTTGAGATCACTGAGTCCAACCATTAAATAACCAGGATACTTCAGGTGGTTTGGTTTTGGGTTTTTTTATGTCAGACCACTGTCTCTTCTGAAAGATTTATTTTCCACATGACTGAAAACATCCAGAAGACACAAACTGAGCAGAACTTCAATACTACAAAAGACCTGGATAGCAGATGGGTTCATTCCTCTACTTTATAAGGCAAAATTTTGCATCTTTCCAAGTTAAAGCTGGCCTGTACACATCCCCTGAAGATTTCTGACAGGATGAAGCTCTGCTGCTCCTAAGTGAGTTGAAATTCCACAATTTACAAAGCTGTGTTTAGAACAAAGACAGAATATTTGAGATTAGAAACTTGTCGGAAGCAAAGCCCAGATCCTCCAGGTGCCTTCTAGTCAAAGGACTGACAAAGACTATAAATTTTGTGTTTGAATCCCACCTGCAAGACTGCATGGAGCCTCCCTTTATCTTCAATATTCTAATGAGCTCTTTGATTTCACTTACTGATTTATGTATTACCTATACTCTTTAATCAGAAGACATTTTCCTGTTGAAGGTAAGACAAATTACAAAAGTAACCCACAATGGGTCACATGAAACAACCACAGCAGTCTCCAAGGAGATATTAATTGCTCAGTTGTGGGAACAAAGTAACCAAAGAGAAACAATACAACAAAACTGAAACCAGTCAGGGTGCTTCACATTATAGATTGAAAACCAAGGACCTAGGAGATGTAACAGTATGGGTGTAAGCAGCTCAACCTCCAGCAGGCTCTGCCAGGTTTCATACACCTATGGAGATCTAAGTCTATAAAGTGCCTCCTGAAGCAAGATGAAGTTCACAGAATCATTTATTTCCCCAGGAGAATAGATAATAAAATGACACTTTCACATCAGACTAGACACAGTGCTCCAGTACAGAATTCAAAAGAGAAAAAAAAAAAAAAATCTTGCTTAATTGGTAGTTTAGCATGAGCAATCCAAAATCAGGGGGGGGGGAAAATTCATCTCAGATAAACTGCAGTTGAGCCTGAGTGTTATTATATATGACATTAGAGGAATTAGCATTTCACTAACGAGTGGAGAAATAATTCTTTGGTAACCACCAACTGTTTCACTATTGCTGGCTAAATAGGCTCCTTGAACTCCCATCTGCACAGTGTCCATGCTTTAACTCACTTCTCTAGAAGAATGATTTTAAAGTATTACATCAGAAGGGGAAAGTGTATGATAAAAACCATTGTATCAGGTAAACTGGGGAAGTCACCCAACAGTTATAGAACAGTTATGAATGGGACAACAAAATTCAAATGCAGAACCTACTCAACTTGATGAGATTTGATGAACTGAAGGCAACAAATTCACAAGAGTCCAGGAGGAAAAAATATTTCCACATTTCCCCAGAACAGGTACAGCCTGTGCCCTGTGCTCTGCTCTCTCCCAGCTAAAAGAGAACTGCATCACTCAAGTGGAAGGGTTTGAAAGCTACATCTCCACTTTGACAGGAGGATGGCATGGTCATGCCCTGAACTCATTCCTGATGCCAGCTCACCAGCACAGTCCCTGAACTGCCCCAGCCAGAGGATCACAGGCTGATGCCACCTGTGCCACCATGCTACTGTGTCCCTCCTGAAAACTGCCAGTGGTGCCTGATGACCACAACACTGTGCAAAGCACAGTTGATTTAAGTGACCACATTAAATGCAATGAGCTTTCATTACAACCTGTCATCATTTTTATGTCTCTGCCACATGAGAACGTATTGAGAAAACCATCACTGTAATCACAAATAAAGCCACAAATATGAAAACAAATAAAAGGTAAAGCAATGCTCACGGGAGATGCTGTGTTCTGGTGCTCCAGTACAAATTCAAACAATAAAGAACAAGAGGAGGCGAGAGAGGAGGGAACGAGCCTGCAACAGTCCTCCTCTGTGTACTGCTGTCCCCATTAATATCAGCAGCTATTCCTCTAAATTGTGACTCAAGGGGATAATTAAACTATCGCTGCTCCCATTTTCCCCTGTTACAGCAGTGCCAGCCTCTCCTATTGTAGGATGGCAGCAGGCCCCTGGGAGAGCTGCATCATGTGCAGCACGAGAGGGACCTTTCAAATATTTTCTGAAGTCAGTAGCATTGGCTGCCATCTCCTATTACAGTTTTCAAACATCAAAGCCGCCCTTATTCCAGCATTTACTCAGGAATCATTGAGGTTTCAGCGAAACTGCAAAGATTAATTAAGTGATAGCAAGTTTGAATGTGGGAGATGAATGATTAAAAGTTCTCAAGGTAAAAGTAGGTACTATCTTTCCAGAAAATGGTACCTACTTATATTGATGAATTTCCAGCTCAGTGGTCTATAATGTCACTTCATGACGAGAGGCTAGAGTGCTGTAAAGAGAAATTCTCTAAAAACTACTCTGCTGACATTGTAACACCACTTAAGTAAAAAGTCAGATAACGCAGCATCACTCAAAATACTGCCAGGCTGATCATATTTTTAACTTATTGAAAGGAAAGAAAAGACTTCTGATTTGTCTTGCTGTAAGAATTATCAGAGCTGTTGAGAAGAAAATGTAAGCATAGAGATTGCAATGATCACATCCAGGTCAATTTTCTCTATTTACTTCCATTTGCACTTCTGAAATTTGTGCAGCTGTTAGAGATGTGGCTCTACCCAGTGACTTCTGGGCAAGTAGGTAGAAAGGGAGGGAAGCACAGTAACAGGTGATACAAGATTTTCCATCCATAGGCCAGTGTTGCATTAAGAGGCTGTACTGAGAGGCAGCATTCAGTGTACTCACAAAACCACATCTGCTATGTATTGAGCTAAGGGAATTGATGCTTGGAAACACACAGTTGGGGTGAGGGTTGTCCAGTACAGAGGGCACACAAGAGCAAATAAGTGATAATTAATATTTTGTATTGGGCTAATGGTCAGGCAAGCTGAACAGAGAGAACAGGTTCAGCACCCTAGTAAGAATGATTTCTGATGCTATCTACTTCCTTTGATTTCCTTAATTTATTGGAAGTGATTAAAAAAATAATTCTTTCCAATTTATCCAGTCTTTAACCCAATACAGGTTAACAAGGCCACAGTAGTGCAGCATATCCACACTTGCTAGACTCTTCTGAAGAGCAGCACAAGTAAACAATTATTTTTAATTTCAGGAGATCCTGATTTTTCATTTTTAAATCACTTTCTCCACTACTTATTGTAGGGCAATCACAGGTCAAACATAGCCAGCAAAACACAAACAACACTCTGCTGTGCAGTATAATGAAACTCAGCTAGGAACCAGCCATCGATGAAACAATCAATAGCACACATCTGAAGAAAGCAAGTAGGTTGCAATGTTGTCCATATGCCTGTTGTTTACCAGCAATAGCACTAATCCCTAGAAGAAATCTGCCACACTTCTCAATATTGTTTTTTTACCTAGAAGTATCCAAAGAATTAAGTTTAAAGTTGCTTTTGAATAGTGCTTATAAAGCGGAAATCAGTTTAGTGTTTAAATTAAGCAGCGGATTGAAGTGGCTAATTGTTATTAACCCATGTTTAAGTAAACGAGCTGCAACTACTGACTATAAAAAGTTCACACTGCTCATCACCCTGTTCAAATATGGGTGACTGATTCTGAGATGCTGAGTGCATATTAATTCCTGTGCTAACCTTAGCAGGTGGGGGAATGAGGTTCACAGCCTCTCAAAAGAACATCTGTGGTTATTTATATTAGTAATTTTTTTCTGATTCCAGAAACAGGACACTCTGCAAGACCATACAAACACTTGTTCACTCAAACATCAGCCACTCTGCTGCTTACACCCCTCAGCCCTCAAAGCAGCCTCTTGTTTATCCCCATCATACAGCACAGTAGCAAAAACGGGAGAGAAGGCATGAGCAAAAATAGGCTAAGGCAGCAAGAATGAAGTTCTTCACAGAGCTGTCTTGAACCAAACCCTTTATTTGCCTTTCACATTGGATGCCTGTGATTCACATCCTGTTGTTTTGGAGATGTTGTGGAGTAAAAATCTGCCTACGTGAGGTAAGGATGACTAGAGCAGCACCTTTATACCACATACTTTCCTACACAATGCAACCTCAGGTACATAACTCAAGAAAAACTGCTTGAAATTCATGCCTCACAGAGTACTATCTATTGAATGTCTCTTGCCTTGCAGGAAGCTGGAACAATAGGTGAATCAAAGGCAACTGGAAAATCAGAAAAATCACCCTGTCAGGTGGCAGAGAATGGAAGCTGAGCTAAGAGGCAAGTGCCAGAAATAGCCAGAAAATTTATATTATTCTGTAAAAAGAAAAAAGTGAAGATTTTGCTGGGGGAAGGAAGAGAGAGGGTGGAGAAAGACGCACCTTGGTGCTCTGAAACATCACTAAGGTATTTCAAGTCTAAAAATGTGCTCTATTACAAAGCCGAACTTTCCTACTTATACAAACATGTTGGATGTTATAGTCAAAAGAAACTACTGATTTAACACAGAAATGTAAACCACAATGCGCTTACCCAAGACATTTTCAGAGATCTGTTTTTTTTTTTTTTTTTTACCAAATAACCTGCACACATCCAAAATGCCCTACCATCCTGTGATGCCCTCAGCAAGAACATTCTCCAGCTGAGTCTAGTGGCAGAGTGAATTTGCTTTATAATGGGATGCTCAGATCCCACCAGGCTGCAAGGTTGCCTCCCCTCCTCAAGTCCTTTATAGCTGCAATCTGCTATCAGAACGCAGAGCAGGGGGAAAAAAGAGCCATTTCTGGCTATTTTCTCCTACTCAAATCCTACACAGAAAGCTTAGGGAATGAAGTGGCTGTACCACTTAGGTACAATCTATGATGATAATCTCTGTTGTATAAAAGGGAAGGCTAATAGCATTAGAAGTGGTCAACTCGAGAACTGAAGTATTAAGAAATAACAGAGGTTGGCACTTTCAGTTCAGTTCACCCCTCATGGGACGTATAACAATATATTATGATTTAAACTTGCTTAGTTTATCATTTGCTGTTCCAGAAAGGCTATTTCCCCAGTCAGATCATGAAATAACATGGGATCAGCAAAAGTTACCCAGCAAACTAACAAATATTATGTGGACCAAGGGGTTGGGGGTTTTGGTTTTTATTTTTCAGAAAGCATATCCCAACATTTTTGAGAGTGCTCAAAGGCACACATTTGATAAAGGTGACATTTGATAGAGGTGACATCTCTCCTCCAAAGTATGCAGGAAACCATTTCACAGTCATGTACTTACTTAATACATACCAAGTTTGTAGTATGTCCTGAATCCATTCCCAGTAATGGTTGAAATATTTTTATTAAATACTTCTAAAATGGATTTATGCAAGTGCAACAAATATCCCTTCAAAACAATGTCAACCAGAGTGATATATGTAAAGCTGTCAGAATGAAAACGGGACCTTTAAGTGAAAAGCTTTAGATGCCCTCCACTGCAAACGTGCTACCTATGTCAGCTCTTCTCTCCTTTAACAACTGTAAACATTTCTTTTATAAATTAGAAATACTGACCAGTTAATGAGCAGTTTCTCCTAGGAATCAGAAGGGTGAATACAGTCCCCATTTAATTTACAAAGAGCTGGATGTACATATTTGAGGGCAATCTGTGCTTGAGAGCACTGATGCCTCTGGTTGCCAACAGCCCGCCACAGTGACAGTGTCAGGGGCCCACAGAGACAAGAAGGTACCTGCCCACATTTTCTTTTTTTTTTTTTTTTCCAGGCTGTCCAGGGAGATGGTGGAGTCATTGTCCTTGGAGGTGTTAAAAAAACCAAACGTGTAAACACGGTACTTCAGGACATGGTTTGCTGGTCATGCTGCTATTAGTTCAACAGTTGGGCTCCATGATCTCAAAAGTCTTTTCCAACTGAAGCAGTTCTATGATTCTGTGACCCCACTGGGGCTCCCTGCATGCCCCAGAGCTGGGTAACTTACAGCAGGCACCTCCACAAGGGTATTTGATATACCAGATGCCAGTCAATTGAAGCATTGGTATTAAGAAGCCTAATTAGCGATTTATATTACATAGCGACTACAACATTTTTAAAGCCTTGGATCATAACTACTTGAAGTACTATTAGGAGCTGTTACACAAATCATTATGCTTCATGTGAGCAAAAATTAAAGCATCTAAATGAATTAAGACCAAAATCAGAGATGAGTACTGCCCCCAGATCAGCCTGATGTTTGTGTATTTAATAACTGCATAGCTGGGAGAAACATGTAGTTAAGAGGCAAAGTAAAGCAGGAGAGCTGCTCTCACAATTATGGGGCAACAAGGCTGTAACACTGTGACATTTAGACTTCATATAAATCAGTTCCTCAGATGGCCCTGAGCTGTAAAAGTGTCACTCAACCAAACCACTGTCCTCAAACTACCACTGCTTTCCAGAATAATTACAAGTGTGCAGCTGAACCCTCATGTCACCACCTAAAGAGTCACTCGGTCAAAAAGCAAAAGGAATACTTGGGAAGCTTGCTGGTTTCCAAAGGAAAACCCCACAGGAGCTATGGTTTAAACATTATTCTACAAAGACCCTTAATATAAACTTCTAACACAGAAAATATTCACCAAGTCTGATCTGTTTCGTGCACAGTTTTCACAAAGCCCACTTCTCTACTCAGTTTTATCACAGCTTCCAGAGAATTTAACTTCAATTCTTAATACCCATTGAGTTTTCAGTCTCCAAAGTACTTCATGTTAATAATCAATTCTGTCTTAAAGATGGTGAAGTGTTAAGGCTACCTTCTGGGCTGGTGAAAACAAAGGACCCTGACATCTCCCAGAGGACTGTGTTTCATGGCCTCCTATAGCCCAGAGACCAGAATTAACATGTCCACATTGATGAAGTGAGTTCATTAGATGGGCTCTGCTGAATTGTGATGGGGAAATTTAAGATGTTACTGGCCTTGTCTGCTCGCCTGACTCCACCTGATAAGTGATAGCACTTTGAATTCATAGTCCCTTGTATGAGCTGCTATTTGCTTCTGCCAAGGCTGCAAAGTGGGTGGTATTTGCAGCTGTAAGATTACGTAGGGAGCAGAGGACTGTGATTCCCTGGCTTACCCTCACGTTTATGGGCAGAGCTCATCTCATCTGTAACACTATTCTGTACTATCAGACATTATCCTGGAGCATCGTATGAAGTAAATTCCAACCAATTAAAACCAGTTAGAGGTTTGGTAGATTTTCTTCAAATGATACCATAGGCTCATTTTTGTAATATTAATAGATAACTCAGAACAGAATGTTTTCCATTACTCCAGCAAGTCATCCGATGCATTGTTATTTATAAGAGAAATCTTGGATGTAATGAACAGAGAAGCCAGAGCAATTAATTACAAATCTTTGCAACCTTTCAGATGGTCCTGCATATTTTCCAGGTAGTAAGATGTGTAAAACAACAGGCTACAGGTAGCGGCCTGGTCTTGCCGGGGTACATAGCCATATATAAATGTGGATAGAAAGAAAAAAAAAAAAAAAAAAAAAAAAGTTCAACAAGAGTATAAAAATGTGTAACAGTTATGCTAAAACAAAGCAGACATTTCATAAAAATCCCCATGTGTTTAGTTTTATTTAAACACAAATGAACAAATGCAATATCAAATAGAGAGACCTAGAAAGAGAGGAATCAAAGATGTCACAGTCTGGTAACAAGATATTTTACTCAGGGTAAAAAACCAAGATCTCCACTTTGGATTGTCATAACCTCATTATTTCTGTTACTTATAATTTATAATCACAAACATAACTTAAGCAACATTTATAGCATTCCTAAATCTCTTCACCAATCAAAGATAGATATTTCAAGATATAGTAAATATGCATCCCAGAGTCAAATCAATTTCAACAGAAATCTTTCCATTTTTTAAAGCAGTCCTGAATTAGACCTTTGGAAATCAGGCTCACACACACAACTGAGCAGACCTTCATGTGCACTGTCTTCTACCAAGCACTCAGAGTAATTCCTATTAATTCTCCTTTAATAACAAGCTGGCAGTAAAGGTGCTGGTACTAATTGCTGAGCATTGCTTTGCTAAAATCAATCCTTAACAGTGACCACAATACACGAGTTAGATTTTTATACAAAATTCATACTTAAAACAGCTATGAATTTTTCTAATGTGTCATTTGACATTTGTTATTACTTGGCTGCAGACTGGCTTTGAATATTTTATGAAATATTTATGGCAGAAGGGGATATGGGATTCATAAGAGCAAGGCACACACAATATGCTGAAGATTAGTGACAATTACCACAAGGGTAAAATCACTATAATCAACTATCACTTTCTTATGAAAAAATTCAGACTTAATTGGTGGCAGGTGGATATTTCTACCATTTTTAAACTGCACTTTGTTGGAACTGATTTACATATTTTCCTTCATTTTTGTAGGACTCAGTGAAATTCTGTTTAAATGTGAACTTTGGCTAATTAGCTCCTGGTAAACAGAGAAATATTACATTCTCTTTAAAGAACTATTTTGCAAATTCCTTGTTTATCCCAAATAATTTGTCAAAAGAAAAAAAATATTTATCATGTGCATCACATCCAGCTAGTGTGCAATAGATTGTGAGCAGGTAACGGGGAATTCAAGAAAAAAAAAAATGTTTTGCTGCCCTTGCCTGAATGTGGGTTGAATTAAAAATCTTACATTAAAAATTATTGCAAAAATTCCATAACTAAAAAGCAATGTTTAAATCTTGGTCTCTTGTAATTCTCCCAGTGATTGACAAGATCTCATTTTAGAGACAGAAACACTGTTAGGGGACATCAGTTGTTGCTGCACTCAGTGTCTCCAAAGGGAGCTGTGTTTGGGACTTCTCTGGGTACATTCTGCATTGGTTGATTGTTGATATGCAAAATCCTTTCCTGGGTGAGTACCATGAACCCCCATGCAATGGCTATATGTTGCCCAAGTCCAGCATCTTGAACTTTCATTTAGCATGGAAGGAATAATTAGGCACATATTTGGCAAAAAGATTTTTCAGACTGAATGGAAATTCACCTGCTTTTCTTTGTGCAAGGCTTGAGACAACATACACACTTTGAAGAGATTTTGCTTCTAGATTTATATATGCTGCTAGTGCAGAGGCAGCGAAAATAAGTCAAAATCCACTCTCATGTGCATTGCTGCACCATCCACTGAAGCCGTAATATTTAACGAAGAGTTGGAGTTTGCCCTGCATAGCAAATCGGTAGTTACAATCATGCAGTAAGACTTTCAAGGGAGAGCTGTGGCTGAAGCAAATATGTGACTACAGTCAGGGCTAAAACTATTCACTTTCAGAAAAGTTTGGACAGGACTTCCTAAAGCGGTTTACGGTTTTACCTTGTGCAACTTCTAATGGGACAAAACAAACCAACACTGTGACAAGACAACTAGTGTATAATTGCATTAACATAATTAATGTATCACCTAATTAAGAAGTGAAAACTCAATGCATGGTGCTAGTTTGACCTCGAATTAGTACTCTCATGGAGGCTTACACTGTTATTTTCATTGCTATACCCCTTTCCCTGCTGGAAGATTAGCATTTCTAAGACCATATTTATTTATAGATATCAAATATTTATTCACTGCTTTAATGGTAAGATTCCAAGCTTTTCAATACCAAGTTTCCCTTACCCACCGAAACAGTGTTTCTCATGCAAATGCTTGTACCTCTGTGACTTTGCTCTCTTGAAATCTCTAGGGGTTAGGTGCTTTGAAGTCTAATGGAATTATGGCATAAACACTGCAATGTACTCTGCATAATAACATCCCATCTTAAGGCATTTTATTGTTTTTATCTAGGAGCAGACCTAAACATCTCTCTGAAGAAAAAAATAAAAAATAATTTAAAAAATATATATATATATATTTAAGCAGATAATAGAGTTCTTTTGGAGACTTGAGTTCTCCAAGTGCATACATACACTTTCCATTAGCATTTAAAGGAATGTGAAGCAAGGAGAGATCTCTGAGCCTGTTTCTTTGGCTGTTTCAAATCTCTTGGCTGTGGAAATGTTAATGTTTTTATGTATTACCTCCATCTGCTTCAATCCTGTTAAATTTAGGTGTGCTATTTATAAATAGGAATACGTTTGAGTTAGTGTATGTTTCGCCTGTTGTTTAGGCACCATTCATTTTCTTCCAGAAAGCACAGCTGTTGCTGCTTCCATTAGCAAAGGGTATTTTTTTACTTACTTTTTGAATTATAATATTGATTTTTTTTTTCCCCCAGCGCTGCTGTTTGGTATAGTGTATTGTTAAATCACTCAACAAGTTCAAACCCTTGAAAATGGGGTTTGTAATGGAAGTCCTGGCACACCGTTAACTACATCGTCATGAGCTGTGACACTGCACTGAATGGATTGAGCCATGCTGACCCCCTGCAGAATTGAAGGCCCAAGCACCTTGAAATATATTTCCAGCAGCATCGTTATGGGGTGATACACTGCTTGGATTCAAAATAAATTCTATGAAATTCAAATGAGCTGTTGGAATGGATAACTACAGCTAAGGTGCTAGAAATGTCTCACAAATCAATCATCCCAGGTGTGAACAGAATTTTCAGGTTGGTTTCCTACATATTTTATTTTTGTGGATTTCTTTGAAGTTGAAATCTCTTTCTATTTGTAACATCCTTGCCCTTGAGTCTTTCTTCTTTTCTAAATATTCACTCATTCCCCATAATCCCTTTATTCCGTTCTATTTTCCAGCCATACCTCCCTTGATATGCTTTGCAAAAGCGTTTTGAACTGAGGCCCATCTGGATGCACATTTTGCTTTTAGTTTTGTCTCCATTTACCTCCCACAGGCAGACAGTTACCTGGAGTCTCTATGGATCTTGCTTAACCAGCATTTAGGACAAAAATATCCTCATGGAAGTGAAAGTTACAGTGGGTTTTCAGCTACTCTCAGGCCATGCCCATACCTGTCCCGCATGACCTCAACAACTCCTGTCTCACAAAAACAGCATTCACCTGAGCAGACAGCAGATTAGCTGATTGCTGCCATGTCCAACAAAAAACTCACACTAAAATAATGACTTAATGTGGTTATTCCTTCAGAAGAACCCATTTCTGCAGGCCTCATGGTCAGTGTAATATCTGAGTATTTGTGGTGTAATTATATTTCTTTAATAAGCACCATACCATAGTGCCTTTCTATGGAAGATATATAGTCAATATCACACACACTTGCTGAGACCTCTTCTTAAGTACAAAAAATGCAATCTATGAAGCCTCAGAGGCATTCTGGCTTCACTAATACTCCTATAATAGAACAAATAAATGTGGGGGGTTGGATTATAGTCAATGGAAATATCGCATGAGCCTGTGGTTTCCCTTTGAATGATTAAATATTGTACCAAAATACTTTTAGTGCTGCTATTTAGGGGGAAAACATGATGAGAAAAACAGAAAAAAATATATGTACTAGTAGGTTGTGCAGCAGGCTGCTAGAAAGGTATCCCTGTTCTTCATTGTTTTCCCTTCCCTACTGCAGGGCACTCTGAAAATCTTGGTGGGAGGGCATGCAGATGAAAAGTATCTGGCCTGTGTGATCACATGGAGGGAGGTGGTGTTTTGCAGCCATGGGTGGATGGGCGTTGGCCCAGTAAGTCTCTTGTGCAGTGCTAGGCAGATGACTCATCCTCTCCTCTGCCGTTTGAGCTGCCCTACACCCACCAACGGATCAAGACAGGCTGGTGCATCCTGACTCCAAGACACCAGGTGGAACACTTGTGTGGCTTTTCACATAGGCTGACTGCTCGACTGCTCTCCCTATGCTGGAAGCGTGAGAGTTAAAAGCACAGCTATTTGCAGTTCTGTTTTGCTTTTCAAATACTAGATTTCTGATACTCATTAAAAGCTGAATTCAGCCAGTGTCCTTGAGACAGTTAATGAGATATGCTAATTTAAAATAAATAGGTCTGGTATGAATCCTTGATAAGAAAACATCTGCTAGGATCTGTTGCTGACTTTCAAGAGAGGTAGCTGGTTCTGAAGACAGCAAGATGTGATAAGGAATATGCAACTATCTTGACGGCAACAGTTTAAAAGAACTGATTCTTTTTCAAGTTAGCCCTGGAAGACATTTCTTCCATCTGACTTCTTTTGAATGCAGAGACTAAGGGATAGGCCTGGGGCCAGGAAGCCACCAAGAGAATCAAGAGAAGCCTAAGCAGCCATCAAAGCCATCTGGGAGAAAAGAAGTACTGAGACACTACATTCTCCTCAAGCAGTTTTAAAATATCTGGCAAAGAGAATGGATTTTGCCAAAAAAATCACCACTAGAAAGAACTGAAAGCAACCATCCGCTGCAACAACTGCAGAACACTGAACGCTATTTCCCACCTGCACAGCACAGTGTAAGGTTGCAGCTAGCATGTTCCTCCTCAGAGTAGCCAGCGCAGAGAGATATTTTACCTCCCCTCACCTTGACAGGTGAAGCATAATCACTTCAAAATACAGATGGACATGTAGACTTAAGACCTACTAGGGCAGCTTTTTGTCTCAGTCACAGTAACATGCTATCACATTTAGATATAGATATCCTTGCACCATCCTTTATAAATAGTAGCCTGGATCATTCCTTGCAGAAATCACAGAGCAGTTAAAGGTGGCAGAAGAAATCATACTACCCTTTGTATCTAGTTAGCTCTCCTCTGAAAAGAGCAGATCATATCTTTTTATCTCCAGATGACCACATTTTGCACTCCACCACAGGAGCAAAGCACCTTGGTACAAACAGTTCATGCCTCTGGCTATGGGTTACAATAATGCTTTTGCTTTGCTGCTGAGGGAGTTTGAGCTTTACAGTCATATAATCATACATGCTACAAAATTTTCTACAGGTTAGGAGAGATTAAATATTCAAGATTCTGGATACTGGTCTTTCTAAAATTTCAGATCCATCCATTTGAGGTCTTTTTATTTAAGTGTACACAACACTCTCAGGCAGTGTCAAAAGCTACTGGGTATTTAATTCCTTGTACTTAATGATATGAAATTAGGACGTGAATTCCCTTTCACAGTAACATTCCATTACAGATGCACAACTGCAGACAGAAGTGGCCTGAGTTCAGCACTGCCTCTGTTCCTAAGGTCATGCAAGAAGAGAAGATGCTATCTCAGAAGCATTATTTGCATTTACCAGCATGACTTAGACTGAGGTTGTCTTCTGTATGCTGGGATCAAAGCACATCTGGAAGATCCTATTGCATTTTGACATTTTGTCACCTCTAGCTTTAGGTGAGGCAAAAAGTAAATGGTCTGCATTTGCAGATCTGATCTCATCCTTCAGAAATTCCATCTGTAAAATACTGATGCCTTTAAAAATGACCTGACAGGGTGTTTAGGAAATGTGACAGCATCTGTCTGTGCATAGTGTCTGAGTCCTGCCTTTCTTCTGTAGTGAGAGTATGTCTGTACAGATTCACATTCCTCAATTTCAGGTTTGATAATAGTAGTCAGTTCTTAATTTCAGTTTCTCTCTTGTAATATCCAATTAATTAAGAAGCTAAACCAGATCATTTGACATAAAATACCTGTTCTTCTCCCTCCATTATTGTAACAGTTATATTATATACATATATTTTCTCTAAAATATCTTGTTAAGGTACAGTAACTCTTTTTGCACAAAGATTTTTATTATATGATGATAATAGTATAATTCATGGCTATTATTGTCAGACAGATCATCTTTGCGTATCATTCTGTCGTCTTCCTGAGCTGCTTTGTTCAGTACCATGTACATGTGCAGTCAGCATCATGCTGAGTCACTTAGTAAGTGAATCAGGTATTTATATAGTCCAGACTTTTACGGTTGTGCTGAGATCTTGAAGCTCACAGTAACCTCAGCCTCAAACTCATTTTACTTATGCTTTTAACATAGAGTTTGACCCCTGAGTTTATTTGTGACAATAAACTGAGAATTTTCTGACAAATAGTATGCACCGACGTACACTTGCTTAGTTGTAATTATGAAAGATGATTGCCTCCTTCTCAGTTATTGCTTGCTGCTGCAGATGGCTACTGGACTTCATGAATAAATGATCTATACCAATATAGCAAGTTCTGTTGGCTGAATATTTTGTTCAAATTGTGTAAATACTCAATATATGGAATTTAAGTAGAAATTAACCAAAATATTCTATACAGTTAGTGATCAGCAAAACTGTAATGCTGATTCCAAACTCCTACCTATGCATCATGTGAAATGGAGGTATCTGAAGATATCGCACTTGCATTTGCTTTGAAGTGAGTTTACAGCTGGGGCCAGATTTCAACTTAAGAGGTATCAGCAAAGTTTCCATTAAGCAACTTGCTTTTCCTTAAACAAGTCAGAGCCTAGCTGGTGTAAATCAGTTTCAGAAGCTTCATTGTATGTAACATTTATAGATGTACAGAGATTATAGTCCTAAGTCATCTAAATTTGAACTTTACTGCATAAAGGACAACAAAAATCAACTTACATTATGATTGCTGAGTAATTCAGCAGGGAAGGAAAATCTAGACTGCATTAGTCTTCACATTGCATAAATTGCTTTCTGTGTTTTTAACAAAATGGGCTAATGGTCAGTCATTAACATGTTTATCTATTTAACAACTACTCTATTTTATAGTCTGAAGATTCACTTTGAGGAGTATCTTTATCATAATTCGCTTTACTCAGTTTGGTGGTTCCACTTGCACTTTCAGCTGTGTTGCATGAGTGATAATGAAGCACACCACAAAATTCTTGCTTTTCTGATATCCTTATGAACATGATACTCACTCTTGTAAAACTCCTTAATAGGCTGCATGCATCATGTTGGGAGCCAGCTGACAGGGATAAAGGTAAGACTGGCTGACTGGCAGCATTCAGGAGAGCTGAGTCTTTTACCATCCTGCTCTTGTGACTTAAGCTTTAGTCGTGACACTTAGCAAACATTAACAGTATTACTTGTACTGCCTGAAAAACTGAGCAGAGATTGGAGCTCCAGTGCTGTACAGGCAGAATAAGAGATAAAACTGCTTTAGAAGGGCTTGCATCCAAGTAGGCTACATTTGGACAGGGAAAGGGGAAAAGGTGTGAGACATGAGCAGGTGTCTGCTGCGTGAGGAATCAAGAAAGCATGCAAAAAATCTGTGGTCAAGTACAGAGCTGGATCCTGATACCCTGAATTGCAAGCATAACATTCCCATTTCTCTCCACTTCCTTTCTGAACAGTCAGGGGTTTACAAATCAGTTCAGGTTGCTCTGCAGAGTGAAGATGCTGAATTCAGAAGCCAAGTCAGATCTTTCCACATTATTTCTAAGCTACTGATTTGGAATGGCTAAGGCTTGCAGGTATCTGCATCACATAGACATTTGGACAATCCTGCTAGTGCCTGTACTGTCATAATAAACTGACATATCTGTGTACATTTCCCTTTTTGCCACAGTCAATCAGAAAACTGGTACCTTGCCACAGACAGAAATAATGCATTGACATTGCCTGACTGCAATATATTAAAATTTAAATCACCCTCTGGTCTGCTGTATGAACCATATTAACTGATCCTAAACAGATGAAAAAGACAGTACAATAAAATTCAGAGAATGATAAATCACTGGTGTTCTTCCATATTTCATGAAGAAAAGATTGGATAAATGTTTGAAGTTTACTTACCAAATGTTTATAAATGCTGATATTTTTTAAAGAAAATCAGTGCAATATTCTAGGATAAGAAGACATTCCTCTTTGACATTTCATTTGGCATTTTTAACCACAGCCTGGGTGGAAATCAATTTGCAGTAACTACGAATTGCTATTTAATTTGGGGGCACGCATATCTTAATTGAGAATGTAGGTTAAAAGTCGACAAGTCAAAGTCACATCCAGTAACTTAAGTTCCCCATGGCAAGTCCAGGATAATCCAAGGATCAATTTGTAGCACCTTTGTTTCAGTAATTAAGTGTACAGTACCAGTGAAGACTAATTTTGTTCGCATAGTGAGCTTCTGCAACAGAAAGCTGTGTGAGACCTTGCGCTGAGATAGAGGTGTGAATTAGTTTCTGTGATGGTTCCAGAGAGATTCTATTGATTTCTGTTACTTTCTTAGATACTTGTATATCTGAAAGATGGTGCATGCATAAGTATATAAATATTACTGTTCTCCAGTTGTCTGGGTCCTTTCCATTCTGATAATTTCAATAACTATGTATGGAATATGAAATCAGTTCCCAGTTGTTTTGTTTAAACACATCAGTTTAAGTAGAGAAAATTGAGAACTGTGTATTTGTGGAATTTCTATTAGTTTATCTATTTGGGGGGGTTGTACAGAAAACCATACTAAAATGGATTTTACAGCTCTCATGAAATAATTGCCATTACTTCATTGCAGAGCCTCTCAACTTTATTTTTTTTAAAATGTAGCTCCTCTTTCCCCTGTTCCCACCATGGGGAAACACTTAATCCCAAATCCTGGCTCTTTCAAACAGATCATTTTATGTAAGGCTTAAGAATTCACCATTATGGTTGTTTTCTTTTTCCTTTTTTGTCTATCATTGGTCTGACATTTCCAAGCCGAGCTCACCTGAAAATTCACAGTATAATATCCCTGGCCTTTTAAAAAAGAAATGAAAACTTACTTTGGTTGACGTTTTTGAAATGCCTTTAAAATTATCAGTGCTGGCTTTAGTTTGGGGCAGATACCCAATATGCCTTTGGGAGATTGCTAATGCTATGGAACAATCTCCAATAAAGCTTTTTGCTACATTGAAGGAAAGACTATTCAGAAAAGAAGCTTCAGATTACTTGCATTTGTTTGTGTTTAGTTCTCCGGATCCTATTCAATTTGTTTTGTCAGGAAAAAAAAAAAAATCATGAACAAGGTCCAAAGGCAAACTCTGGTTTTGTCAGGTGTTTTCCTGGAAGTTTCTCCAGCTCAACCAACATTTCTCCTCAATCACAATCATGCTTTTCCATGTGTTCATCGTACTTTCAAAGTACTTGCTGCAAATACGTCTTAGACATTTGCTTGCTACACTGAGATGCTTTCTTATAACCACACTCAGATACAGCAAATCACTCTGCTAAGGAGCAAAATAATTAGCAGCTTTCTTGGTGTTCCACAAGAGTGTCTTGATGCATCTCTACCTCTCACACATGGTATGCATCCCAGGGTTAAAGGGAAATTGCTAAAAGCTGGCAGGACATCAGCTGTGTTGGCTTCATTACTACAGGATTTCTTTTCAAACTGAACAAACCACAATATAGAAGAACACACACAGAAAAAGGAAAGGATCATGGCTTGAACCCTGCCAGATGGAATATGGCGACAGCTCAGGAGAACTTTCAAAAGAAGTATTTGTATGAATGCATGTAGGTGCACAAACCCTCTATAAAGTTAAGCAATCTCTTAAAATTCCTCCACTTTGAGAGGTTTCAAAGCAAATGTATTTTATTTCATTTGCCAACACCAAGAAAAAATTATCACCATTTATATTCATATGCACACTAGTTTCATCCATCTACTTGTACATGCTGTTTTCTGCAAAGCTAATGCATTTTTCTGCTTCTGAATTACAGAGAGATGATCCCACTTATGCCATATGCATTCACACTTGTAACTGCCCAAAGAGGGCACAGGCCAATGTTTTTATGTCAATATGCTAGCTTCAAACCTTCCATTTTTACTAATTACCTGTTCTTGATAGTTGGTCAGTGAGTCATACAACATTCTTTCCATTTTAAAATGTTAATAAAACATGTCAGAATAGCAGAATATGGAACAAAAACTATCTCATTCTCACACAGATATTAATTTCTGAAAGATTAGATAACTCATTGCCCAAATATTAATGAAGAGGGAATCAAACACTCTGGGTCCTATAATGGATACAAAGCAAAACCTCAGTTGGAGGTAATCTGCATAACTCCAGTAGCTCGTACAAAGCTTACACAAGCTAAGAGGATCTGAACTTTGCTTCTTGTGTCTCCATTGTATTCTCCCTTTGTCATGGCCTTTTTACCTTGCATAAATATATGTTAATTAACTTTAATTAAGATAATTGCATTATAATTATTCTACTCACATTATGGTATTAAAAAGATTCAGCTCCTTTAGGTTTTTGCTAATGAAGCTAGTTCACAAACAGAGCAAAGTAACATTGCCAGGTCTGACATCAAAATCTCTTTTTTGGGGAAATATTTAGAAATATGCTCATGCCCTGAATCTGCATGAAGGTCAAAATCCCAGATTCTTCAAAACCAGAAATATAGTTAAATATATGCCTAATAAAATGGTGAAATGAAAAACATAATAAATGTACATTAGAACAGGCAATAGTCAAATGACAGAAATGGTGAAGGACTTTTTTGATCACATTTTGTCTAACACCAGCAACAATCTTCTCTAATCTTGTTTATCATAGAATAGTTTAGCTTGGAAAAGACTTCTAACATCATCAAGTCCAATTATTAACCCAGCACTGCTAAGTCACACTAACCCATGTACCTTAGCATCACATTCATATATTTTTAAAATATTTCTAGGGATGATGAGTTCACCACTTTCCTGGGCAGGACAACGATTTTGGTGAAGAAATTTTTCCTGATTTGGTCATAGATGTATAAAGACACTGTTTTTAATGGGAGAGGGGAGAGGAGAACGGGGGATAAGGAGAGTTCAGTTGGAATGGACCTACAAAAACCTCCTAGCCCAGCTGCCAATTCACAGACTGCAGGAGAAACCCTTAGTTTCCAAAAGATTTGCTTTAAAGAGTGTGAGTGGTCAGGAGGTAGTGCTAAGCCATCTTTGGACAGCACTCTCTAGGGTTGTTGGAAATCAGTTTGGACTCTATTACAGAGAGCCATCTCTGGTCTGACTATTGTGCTTTTTCACCAGAAAATAATTTTATAGCTATGTTATTTTGCTGTAGTTGGTACCCCACCAACTGAAGTGAATAGTAGAGTTTTAAAAGCTGTGTGTGTTGGCTCAGGATTACCTGCTAGCAAGAAAATTCCTGGCTGTTGGATTAGAGGAGTTTTGGAGTTGTAGAATGAGCCTTTGCAAGAACCATTCACCTCTAGACTGTAATTAAAAAAAAAAAACTAAACCTCCTAGTGACTTCCATTGCTATTTATGCTGTTAAGTAGTGCAGTGATCCTGTGTTACAAAAGGGATCCTGCACTGTACTGCAATTCTGCTTGGTGCTTACTCAGTTTATATCCCCTCTCACGCTCTCAGATATGGATTAACTAGACCTATGGATGTTTCTGCAGAACACAGCTTCAGCAAAACCAGCAGTGAATTAATCATTGCAGCAATATAATGTAGCTTGGCACAACTGTATTAGAGCATTGTGTTCTTGTGCTATAGTTAAGGTCTGTCAGCAATTTCATTATCAAGTTCTATTTTTAGCTATTTGTAACTTTTACAAAAATAATAAAAGCATTTACAGGGCAGGCTTAATCTGTACATTTTTTTTTCTGGTTGGGAAACACAATGATACACATTCTATGGCTGCACAAGTAGTTTCTTCATCTGCATAAAAAATCTGCTGACCTGTGTTTTCTTATAGTTTTCTTTTATTTACTGTTACTCTCAAATGCATTCTACTAAAGTTGCAATTTCATTGCAAAAATTTCAGAGTGATGCAGTAATATGAACATAGAATGATATTATACATGGACTCTGTAAAGCTCACAAAGTGCATTACTCACAGTGATAAGAGGTGATATTAAGCTGATGACTATTGATGATTTTCCCCATGACTTCACAGGTGAGGTACAGAACATGACAACCTTAAGAACTATTAAGAAAAGTTCTGTTGTGCCAATAAATAAGGATCTGATTCCTCTCTACAAAAAATATAATGTAAATCTAGAGTAATCATTGGAAGACCTTTGAAGATTTCAGTCCCTAAATTGATTAAGAACCCCACTTCCTATTTGCTTTCTAGGCAAAATAATTGGATGAGAAATTTTGTCAAATCTGCCATGAATTGCATCTACGGAAATCCAAAATAACTTCATGGATCTTGGTGCATCACTGCTGACTCACCTGGATATAATACAAAGCATAGTTTGGCCTCTCCACCTTGAAAATGTAAAAGTATTTTTCATCTGGTGGTAGAAATTGTGAAACAAAAACCAATTCATGACTTGTGCACCTGAACACAATTCATCTATATATTATTCTCTAAACAAAGGCTTGGCTTTAAAGGTGGCAATTACAGGTAATTGCATCTCTAATAGTGATATGTAGCTCAATCACAAAGCCCTTCCCTGAGAACAGAAAAACATAGAATCATAGAATCATAGAATGGTAAGGTTGGAAGGGACCTCAAGGATCATCTAGTTCCAACCCCCTGCCATAGGCAGGGACACCTCCCACTAGTACAGCTCACTCAAGGCCTCATCCAATCTGGCCTTGAACACATCCAGGGAGGGAGCATCCACAACCTCCCTGGGCAACCTGTTCCAGTGCCTCACCACCCTCACTGTAAAGAACTTCCTCCTAACATCTAGTCTAAATCTCCCCTCTGCCAGTTTAAGCCCATTGCCCCTTGTCCTGTCATTGCAGGACCTTGTAAATAATCCTTCCCCAGCCTTCCTGTAGGCCCCCTTCAGATACTGGAAGGCTACTATCAGGTCCCCTCGAAGCCTTCTCTTCTCCAGGCTGAA